>JAVJIF010005703.1:0-239168 GCA_038442645.1 Agave tequilana | reverse complement strand
TTTTATCTATGGTTTTGATTGTTTACCCCTTTGTTGATGACTGACAAAAAGGGGAGAAGTATTTGAGTTTTATATGCATACTTATGTTTTATATGCATATATATGTTTTAATATCAAGAATATTAAGTTTAATTGTTTATTAAGTTTAATTGATATCCAAGCTTGCTTTGTAATTGTTGTACTTGGTATCTAGAGTTTATATATGCTTCTTTATGTTTTTGCATATATTGAGTTCATGCATAAGCAAATAAACATAAATATATGAAAAATATGTATGTCTCTTGTTTAGAATCATAAGCTTTCATTGCATATTTATTTATTCATTGTTATGCATGAGTTAAGGGGGAGCTTCCTTGAAGCTTATCTTAATCCATGCATATATAACTCCATGAGTTTTGTCATCATCAAAAAGGGGGAGATTGTTGGCCCAATGGCCTTCCACTCTAGTTTTTGATGATGATCAACACTCATGTAGTTATGTTTACTAATATTCTTGTGTTTCTAAGTTTCAGATCATTAACATGATATTAGGTTGGTGATTAGCTTCAACAAGATGATTAGAAGCTATTCATGATGATTCCGGTGCCAAGCTTAAAGATCATACCTTTGCACTTGGAGAATCACGGAGTTTGGACCGAGTCTACTTGAAGATGGAAGATCGACAAGAAGACTTAGGTATACTAGTTTAGAGTTTGTGTTTTAGATCCATATTTGTAAAGCTAGTTTAGTTGATATGCTCAAATGCACAAATCACACACGTTTTATGATTGAGTTTTGGTTTTCATGAATAGTTTATCAAAACAAGTTTAAATTGATATATGTATAGTTGCTTCATTCTATACATGCATGCTAATTTTTTTTAAACAAACTTATTTTGACTATCTTATTCATGTTTTGGAAAATTCTAGTTTGATAAAATACAAGTTTTGTTTTTGATAAAATTGGCAAGACACAAAAATGAATTGATATGATTGATATATGTCTTGAAATTTTTATCACAAGTTTGGTTATCAAAGTAAAATGATAAACAAGTTTTAGAAAAACATATTTTAGAAAAACAGTTTTTATTGTGATTAAAAAACTATTTTTGATTTACTGTGAATTTATGGGATTTTTATTGAGTGAAAGACCTATTTCAAATCCCGTATCTGTGCAGAACTGAGGACTGGCTGACAGGCCAAGTCGGTCGACCGGACCGGTCGACCGCACCATAGGCCGGCGACCGGACGGTCGACGACGTGCACAAGTCTGTGCACGTTTTGGAGTCTCTGGGACGGTCGACCGGGCCGGTCGACCGAGATGAGAGTTCTGCTCTCAGGATGTTTCGGTCGACCGGGCCGGTCGACCGCTATGCCCAACGGTCACATTTTTGACCGTTGGCGGTCGACCGGACCGGTCGACCGGCAGTCTGTCAGACTGCCAACTCAGCCTAACGGCTAGTTTTGTATAGGGGCTATATAAACCCCATCTCTTGGGGATTTTTGCCAAGTTTTTTAAGAGAAAAATTTTCAGTTTTCTGAAGTGTTTAAAAGAGTTTTCAAAAGAGTTTTAAGTGCAAAACTTCTCATCTTATTGTCTTAGGGTTTTTGGAAAATCAAAGAAAAATAGGTTTTTGAGATTTTTGCTTAGATCTTCAATGCTATCATATTGCAAGTATTTTCCCAAAGATTTTTCTTTGTTGCTTGTTTCCAAAACACTTGTTTTCCACACTTGAGCTATCTTCTATCCTAAACTATTAGGATCTTATTTTTGTGGAAAAAGAAAAAGGAAAGAGGTTTGTGGTGAAATATACCACTTGTTGTAAACCCTTGATTTCTTGAGTTGCTCCCTCTTTGTAGAGGTGGAGATTGTTGTATTGGGTTGTTGGTTTGGATCCCTCTTCGGTAGAGGTGATTGAGTTTGGTTGTAAACCTCTTCGGTAGAGGTGGTTGTTGTTGTTGTTGGTTGTTGGGCCTCGGTGGAGGTTGTTGTTTGAGAGAGGAGTTCGGTACTCCTAGAGTTGTAAGAAATCCTCTTTGGTAGAGGTTCCCTCGGTGGGAGTTGAGATAGTGGAAATCCTACACGGTGGTGTAGGCGGGGATGTAGAGCAAGGTGCTCGAACCTCGAAACAAATCTTGGTGTTTGCGTATTGATCCATTGTCTCTCTAACTCTCTCATTTATATTGTGCAAAGCATCATACTTCATATCATCATATCATATTTGCTTGTGTTGAGCATAACTCATATTGTCATATCATATTGCTTGTATTGCCTTGCATTATTTCATATTGCTATATCCTTTATTGCTTGGCTTGATTGTGTGTGCACATTGCTTGGATTGCTTGTGTTGTGTGCCTAACTTATACTCATCCAACAAGAGCTTCACATAGCACCTCAACCCATTTCAAGGGGAATCAAGGGGAGTTAGTCCAGAGCCTCGCAAGGGGAATTCGGCTACACTTGTTGTATTGTATTAGTTTGTGCATAATTTGCATTAGCTTCCGCATTTAGCGCACTTAGTTTGCATTAAGTTTCTTAGATTAGCACTTACACCTATTCACCCCCCCTCTAGGTGTTTTTCAATTGGTATCAGAGCTAGTGCTCCTGATACTTAGGCTTAACATCCTAGGAGTGATCCATTTGCTTGCTAATCTCATTTGCATTTGTTTGTTTGCACATTCATAGTTTACCATGGACTTCATGACCCCTCCTAGCTTTGACCCTTCCAACATTGATGTTTGGAAGTATAGGATGTCCATGTACCTAAAGACCCTAGGTTTGCATGTTTTCCTTGCGGCCACCAAGAGATGTTATCTTGGTGATTGCAATCATATAGGGGCCAATGCACAAGCCCTAGAGGCTATTAGAAGCACTTTGCCTAAAGAATATCTTTTATGTATTTCTAACTTTGATTCCGCTTTTGTAGTGTGGAACAAATTGACAACCACCACCACCTCCAAGCTTCAATTGCCAATCCAAGAAGAGGAATCTAGCGGAGAATCCGAGCCACAACAATGCTATATGGTCCAAGGGAATGACTCCCTTGAGGTACACTCGGAAACTCCATTAGATAGTGATGATGATGCTAGTTCTTCAAATGATCATATTGATGCCCATGCTTTGAATGAAGAACTTTCCATTGTTTGTGAAAAACTAATTGAAAAATATAAGATTTTGAAAAAGAAAAGTCTAGAAATTGAAAAAGAAAATAAATGTTTGCATTCTAGACTTGATTGTGTTTTGCAAGAAAAGGTTGAGGTCCATAATGAGAGGGATTCATTAAAATCTCAACTTGATCTTGCACTTAAAGAAAATAACTTTTTGAATAATAAAAATGATTGCCATGTTCTTTTGAAGAAAAATGAAAATTATCTTCAAAGTTGATTTTGTTTTAAAAGAAAATGATTCTTTGAAAATTAAGATTGCTTCAATTTCTAAAGATTTGGATGCATGTTTAAAGAAAAATGAATTTTACAAAATAAGATTGATGCACATGTTTGCCATGCTAGTGTAGCTTCTTCATCTAGTCTACCTAATGCATGTACCTCTTCTTCTAGGATTAATGATGATATTTGTATGCTAAAGAAGAGAGTAGATTGTTTGGGCTCCACTATGAGCCAATGTGCCAAGAAACATACACGCTTGGAAACCTTGGTTCGAAAGAAACAAGTTCCATCCTTTATGCATGCACACCCTTCACGGCATACACATGCTCCTCACGGACACACCCATCACCATATGTATGCTCATGTGTACACATGTACACATTGTGGACGTAAGGGCCACCTTGCTAAATTTTTCTATGATAGATTACATACTCCAAATTTAGCAAAGAACCTTATTTGGGTTAGAGAAGGGACTAACCCCCATGGACCCAAAAGAGTATGGGTACCAAAGACCACCACCCCTAAAGTTTTTGATGTAGGTGTGGGCTCTCACATGACGTGAGAGTGTTAGCACCTTGGAGTGGATGCGTTCCGTACTAAAAGGAAATCATATGGATGCATCACTTTCAAGGGAAGAGATGGTGGAGAGGACCACCAAGTTTTGGAGACAAGGAGAGTTGCCTTGAGGTTTGGTAACGATTCCTAAACTCCCATGCTTTCATATTCATTTGTTTATGGCATGTTTTTGATGTCTATGGATTAGTATGTTCATTCCATGTTTATTAGATCCTTGACATACATGTATAGTATTTGAGACACACATGCTTATTTGAATCATACTTAGTGTTCTCACTTTTGTTTAAGCTATAGTGTACATCATGAATCTAATACATGTGAATTTACATAGTAATCATGTTTTAGCTTTATCATGATGACTTTTATATTGTGTTTTGATGCTTCATGTTAAGGTTACTTGTTTAGATGTTAGTTTTCATTAAGACTAGGAATTATACTTGTACATATAGTGGGCCACAAATAAATCTATATATGTATGAGCTTGAACGCTTATTTGAACCCATTAGATGTGCTAGTATAGTCTAGTTTTGATGATTCATACATTTCAAACTTGTATTCCATTTTTGGATTTGTTTTATGAGTTTTCACTTCATGTATATGTGTATTATTGTCAAACTTTAAGATATACATGTATACCCCTTGAGTCATTTGCTTTCATGCAAATCTATTTATGGACTCAATTGTGTTTTAGGGATATGTATGTATACTTCATGTTTGACAATTCATACATATACCTTGAAATGAAATTTGTTGTGATGAAAATTTAGTTTTTCATGTTTCATGTATTTATGTTTAACTTCATGTATATGTCTATCTAGTTCAAACTAATCTTATACATATACATCTTTTGAGCCACGTGCCTTCATGAATATACATTTAGTGGACTCGTTGAGTTTTGGATATGTATGTATATTTTAGCTTGTATTAGACATACATATGCCTTGAAGATTAAATAAGTAGTTTTATATGATTTTTCAGGTTTTTGATGGAATTATGTTTTAAGGAATAATTGAGCTTAATGAAATATTTTTCATGATTATGATCTTCACATATTATTTGTACACTCATATCTATTGCTCATGTTTTGTTTCTCATGAGGTATGCTTTATTGGTAAGAGTGATGATTATCATGTGAATTTCATTTTTGTTTTATTCCTTACTTGAAGGATTTCGTGCTAGTTAATAAGTTTTCCATTTAACTAGTTGTGGTGTTCTTCATTTTGGTAGTGATTTTCAAACAAAACTATATTTTCAAATCTATCTTTGAAAACCCCTACCTTCCAAGGGCGGTAGGATGGGAGATCATGTTCATGTATGCCCTAAATTGAAAATCTTTAAAACTTGAATTATGATTGGGTGGTAGATAATATGATGTATACACTTGAACTTATTGTTATGTCAATTGGTATCATTGAACTCTTTCAATTGGTATCATTTTGATCTTCTTGTATACTCATATATGTTTTGTATGTATGTATGCTTTAAATTCCAAGTATATCAATTTCTATTGGTATCTATCTTTCATACATATATATGTTTGTGTTTATGCTAGTGCTTGAGTTTCAATTTTGTTTAAATTGATTACTTTTAAATTGTTATCAAGACTATGCATGTCTTTAGTTTGTTTTTCATAAAGGGGGAGAAAATTTGATTTTGTATTTCAATAAAGGGGGAGAAAGATTTTTACCCCTCATTTTATCTATGGTTTTGATTGTTTACCCCTTTGTTGATGACTGACAAAAGGGGGAGAAGTATTTGAGTTTTATATGCATACTTATGTTTTATATGCATATATTATGTTTTAATATCAAGAATATTAAGTTTAATTGTTTATTAAGTTTAATTGATATCCAAAGCTTGCTTTGTAATTGTTGTACTTGGTATCTAGAGTTTATATATGCTTCTTTATGTTTTTGCATATATTGAGTTCATGCATAAGCAAATAAATATAAATATATGAAAAATATGTATGTCTCTTGTTTAGAATCATAAGCTTTCATTGCATATTTATTTATTCATTTGTTATGCATGAGTTAAGGGGGAGCTCCTTGAAGCTTATCTTTAATCCATGCATATATAACTCCATGAGTTTTGTCATCATCAAAAAGGGGGAGATTGTTGGCCCAATGGCCTTCCACTCTAGTTTTGATGATGATCAACACTCATGTAGTTATGTTTACTAATATTCTTGTGTTTCTAAGTTTCAGATCATTAACATGATATTAGGTTGGTGATTAGCTTCAACAAGATGATTAGAAGCTATTCATGATGATTCCGGTGCCAAAGCTTAAAGATCATACCTTTGCACTTGGAGAATCACGGAGTTTGGACCGAGTCTACTTGAAGATGGAAGATCGACAAGAAGACTTAGGTATACTAGTTTAGAGTTTGTGTTTTAGATCCATATTTGTAAAGCTTAGTTTAGTTGATATGCTCAAATGCACAAATCACACACGTTTTATGATTGAGTTTTGGTTTTCATGAATAGTTTATCAAAACAAGTTTAAATTGATATATGTATAGTTGCTTCATTCTATACATGCATGCTTAATTTTTTTTTAAACAAACTTATTTTGACTATCTTATTCATGTTTTGGAAAATTCTAGTTTGATAAAATACAAGTTTTGTTTTTTGATAAAATTGGCAAGACACAAAAATGAATTGATATGATTGATATATGTCTTGAAATTTTTATCACAAGTTTGGTTATCAAAGTAAAATGATAAAACAAGTTTTAGAAAAACATATTTTTAGAAAAAACAGTTTTTATTGTGATTAAAACTATTTTTTTGATTTACTGTGAATTTATGGGATTTTTATTGAGTGAAAAGACCTATTTTCAAATCCCGTATCTGTGCAGAACTGAGGACTGGCTGACAGGCCAAGTCGGTCGACCGGACCGGTCGACCGCACCATAGGCCGGTCGACCGGGACGGTCGACCGACGTGCACAAGTCTGTGCACGTTTTGGAGTCTCTGGGACGGTCGACCGGGCCGGTCGACCGAGATGAGAGTTCTGCTCTCAGGATGTTTCGGTCGACCGGGCCGGTCGACCGCTATTGCCCAACGGTCACATTTTTGACCGTTGGCGGTCGACCGGACCGGTCGACCGGCAGTCTGTCAGACTGCCAACTCAGCCTAACGGCTAGTTTTGTATAGGGGCTATATAAACCCCATCTCTTTGGGGATTTTTGCCAAGTTTTTAAGAGAAAAATTTTCAGTTTTCTGAAGTGTTTAAAAGAGTTTTCAAAAGAGTTTTAAGTGCAAAAACTTCTCATCTTTATTGTCTTAGGGTTTTTGGAAAATCAAAGAAAAATAGGTTTTTGGGATTTTTGCTTAGATCTTCAATGCTATCATATTGCAAGTATTTTCCCAAAGATTTTTCTTTGTTGCTTGTTTCCAAAAACACTTGTTTTCCACACTTGAGCTATCTTCTATCCTAAACTATTAGGATCTTATTTTTGTGGAAAAAGAAAAAGGAAAGAGGTTTGTGGTTGAAATATACCACTTGTTGTAAACCCTTGATTTCTTGAGTTGCTCCCTCTTTGGTAGAGGTGGAGATTGTTGTATTGGGTTGCTGGTTTGGATCCCTCTTCGGTAGAGGTGATTGAGTTTGGTTGTAAACCTCTTCGGTAGAGGTGGTTGTTGTTGTTGTTGGTTGTTGGGCCTCGGTGGAGGTTGTTGTTTGAGAGAGGAGTTCGGTACTCCTAGAGTTGTAAGAAATCCTCTTTGGTAGAGATTCCCTCGGTGGGAGTTGAGATAGTGGAAATCCTACACGGTGGTGTAGGCGGGGATGTAGAGCAAGGTGCTCGAACCTCGAAACAAATCTTGGTGTTTGCGTATTGATCCATTGTCTCTCTAACTCTCTCTCATTTATATTGTGCAAAGCATCATACTTCATATCATCATATCATATTTGCTTGTGTTGAGCATAACTCATATTGTCATATCATATTGCTTGTATTGCCTTGCATTATTTCATATTGCTATATCCTTTATTGCTTGGCTTGATTGTGTGTGCACATTGCTTGGATTGCTTGTGTGTGTGTGCCTAACTTATACTCATCCAACAAGAGCTTCACATAGCACCTCAACCCATTTCAAGGGGAATCAAGGGGAGTTAGTCCAGAGCCTCGCAAGGGGAATTCGGCTACACTTGTTGTATTGTATTAGTTTGTGCATAATTTGCATTAGCTTCCGCATTTAGCGCACTTAGTTTGCATTAAGTTTCTTAGATTAGCACTTACACCTATTCACCCCCCCTCTAGGTGTTTTTCAATTGGTATCAGAGCTAGTGCTCCTGATACTTAGGCTTAACATCCTAGGAGTGATCCATTTGCTTGCTAATCTCATTTGCATTTGTTTGTTTGCACATTCATAGTTTACCATGGACTTCATGACCCCTCCTAGCTTTGACCCTTCCAACATTGATGTTTGGAAGTATAGGATGTCCATGTACCTAAAGACCCTAGGTTTGCATGTTTTCCTTGCGGCCACCAAGAGATGTTATCTTGGTGATTGCAATCATATAGGGGCCAATGCACAAGCCCTAGAGGCTATTAGAAGCACTTTGCCTAAAGAATATCTTTTATGTATTTCTAACTTTGATTCCGCTTTTGTAGTGTGGAACAAATTGACAACCACCACCACCTCCAAGCTTCAATTGCCAATCCAAGAAGAGGAATCTAGCGGAGAATCCGAGCCACAACAATGCTATATGGTCCAAGGGAATGACTCCCTTGAGGTACACTCGGAAACTCCATTAGATAGTGATGATGATGCTAGTTCTTCAAATGATCATATTGATGCCCATGCTTTGAATGAAGAACTTTCCATTGTTTGTGAAAAACTAATTGAAAAATATAAGATTTTGAAAAAGAAAAGTCTAGAAATTGAAAAAGAAAATAAATGTTTGCATTCTAGACTTGATTGTGTTTTGCAAGAAAAGGTT
Source organism: Agave tequilana (assembly GCA_038442645.1). Classification (NCBI taxonomy): domain Eukaryota; kingdom Viridiplantae; phylum Streptophyta; class Magnoliopsida; order Asparagales; family Asparagaceae; genus Agave; species Agave tequilana. The sequence goes on along the minus strand of JAVJIF010005703.1, from coordinate 230,276 downwards.
GAGGTCCATAATGAGAGGGATTCATTAAAATCTCAACTTGATCTTGCACTTAAAGAAAATAACTTTTTGAATAATAAAAATGATTGCCATGTTCTTTTGAAGAAAAATGAAAACTTATCTTCAAAAGTTGATTTTGTTTAAAAGAAAATGATTCTTTGAAAATTAAGATTGCTTCAATTTCTAAAGATTTGGATGCATGTTTAAAGAAAAATGAATTTTACAAATAAGATTGATGCACATGTTTGCCATGCTAGTGTAGCTTCTTCATCTAGTCTACCTAATGCATGTACCTCTTCTTCTAGGATTAATGATGATATTTGTATGCTAAAGAAGAGAGTAGATTGTTTGGGCTCCACTATGAGCCAATGTGCCAAGAAACATACACGCTTGGAAACCTTGGTTCGAAAGAAACAAGTTCCATCCTTTATGCATGCACACCCTTCACGGCATACACATGCTCCTCACGGACACACCCATCACCATATGTATGCTCATGTGTACACATGTACACATTGTGGACGTAAGGGCCACCTTGCTAAATTTTGCTATGATAGATTACATACTCCAAATTTAGCAAAGAACCTTATTTGGGTTAGAGAAGGGACTAACCCCCATGGACCCAAAAGAGTATGGGTACCAAAGACCACCACCCCTAAAGTTTTTGATGTAGGTGTGGGCTCTCACATGACGTGAGAGTGTTAGCACCTTGGAGTGGATGCGTTCCGTACTAAAAGGAAATCATATGGATGCATCACTTTCAAGGGAAGAGATGGTGGAGAGGACCACCAAGTTTTGGAGACAAGGAGAGTTGCCTTGAGGTTTTGGTAACGATTCCTAAACTCCCATGCTTTCATATTCATTTGTTTATGGCATGTTTTTGATGTCTATGGATTAGTATGTTCATTCCATGTTTATTAGATCCTTGACATACATGTATAGTATTTGAGACACACATGCTTATTTGAATCATACTTAGTGTTCTCACTTTTGTTTAAGCTATAGTGTACATCATGAATCTAATACATGTGAATTTACATAGTAATCATGTTTTAGCTTTATCATGATGACTTTTATATTGTGTTTTGATGCTTCATGTTAAGGTTACTTGTTTAGATGTTAGTTTTCATTAAGACTAGGAATTATACTTGTACATATAGTGGGCCACAAATAAATCTATATATGTATGAGCTTGAACGCTTATTTGAACCCATTAGATGTGCTAGTATAGTCTAGTTTTGATGATTCATACATTTCAAACTTGTATTCCATTTTTGGATTTGTTTTATGAGTTTTCACTTCATGTATATGTGTATTATTGTCAAACTTTAAGATATACATGTATACCCCTTGAGTCATTTGCTTTTCATGCAAATCTATTTATGGACTCAATTGTGTTTTAGGGATATGTATGTATACTTCATGTTTGACAATTCATACATATACCTTGAAATGAAATTTGTTGTGATGAAAATTTAGTTTTTCATGTTTCATGTATTTATGTTTAACTTCATGTATATGTCTATCTAGTTCAAACTAATCTTATACATATACATCTTTTGAGCCACGTGCCTTCATGAATATACATTTAGTGGACTCGTTGAGTTTTGGATATGTATGTATATTTTAGCTTGTATTAGACATACATATGCCTTGAAGATTAAATAAGTAGTTTTATATGATTTTTCAGGTTTTTGATGGAATTATGTTTTAAGGAATAATTGAGCTTAATGAAATATTTTTCATGATTATGATCTTCACATATTATTTGTACACTCATATCTATTGCTCATGTTTTGTTTCTCATGAGGTATGCTTTATTGGTAAGAGTGATGATTATCATGTGAATTTCATTTTTTGTTTTATTCCTTGCTTGAAGGATTTCGTGCTAGTTAATAAGTTTTCCATTTAACTAGTTGTGGTGTTCTTCATTTTGGTAGTGATTTTCAAACAAAACTATATTTTCAAATCTATCTTTGAAAACCCCTACCTTCCAAGGGCGGTAGGATGGGAGATCATGTTCATGTATGCCCTAAATTGAAAATCTTTAAAACTTGAATTATGATTGGGTGGTAGATAATATGATGTATACACTTGAACTTATTGTTATGTCAATTGGTATCATTGAACTCTTTCAATTGGTATCATTTTGATCTTCTTGTATACTCATATATGTTTTGTATGTATGTATGCTTTAAATTCCAAGTATATCAATTTCTATTGGTATCTATCTTTCATACATATATATGTTTGTGTTTATGCTAGTGCTTGAGTTTCAATTTTGTTTAAATTGATTACTTTTAAATTGTTATCAAGACTATGCATGTCTTTAGTTTGTTTTTCATAAAGGGGGAGAAAATTTGATTTTGTATTTCAATAAAGGGGGAGAAAGATTTTTACCCCTCATTTTATCTATGGTTTTGATTGTTTACCCCTTTGTTGATGACTGACAAAAAGGGGAGAAGTATTTGAGTTTTATATGCATACTTATGTTTTATATGCATATATTATGTTTTAATATCAAGAATATTAAGTTTAATTGTTTATTAAGTTTAATTGATATCCAAAACTTGCTTTGTAATTGTTGTACTTGGTATCTAGAGTTTATATATGCTTCTTTATGTTTTTGCATATATTGAGTTCATGCATAAGCAAATAAACATAAATATATGAAAAATATGTATGTCTCTTGTTTAGAATCATAAGCTTTCATTGCATATTTATTTATTCATTTGTTATGCATGAGTTAAGGGGGAGCTTCCTTGAAGCTTATCTTTAATCCATGCATATATAACTCCATGAGTTTTGTCATCATCAAAAAGGGGGAGATTGTTGGCCCAATGGCCTTCCACTCTAGTTTTGATGATGATCAACACTCATGTAGTTATGTTTACTAATATTCTTGTGTTTCTAAGTTTCAGATCATTAACATGATATTAGGTTGGTGATTAGCTTCAACAAGATGATTAGAAGCTATTCATGATGATTCCGGTGCCAAAGCTTAAAGATCATACCTTTGCACTTGGAGAATCACGGAGTTTGGACCGAGTCTACTTGAAGATGGAAGATCGACAAGAAGACTTAGGTATACTAGTTTAGAGTTTGTGTTTTAGATCCATATTTGTAAAGCTTAGTTTAGTTGATATGCTCAAATGCACAAATCACACACGTTTTATGATTGAGTTTTGGTTTTCATGAATAGTTTATCAAAACAAGTTTAAATTGATATATGTATAGTTGCTTCATTCTATACATGCATGCTTAATTTTTTTTTAAACAAACTTATTTTGACTATCCTATTCATGTTTTGGAAAATTCTAGTTTGATAAAATACAAGTTTTGTTTTTTGATAAAATTGGCAAGACACAAAAATGAATTGATATGATTGATATATGTCTTGAAATTTTTATCACAAGTTTGGTTATCAAAGTAAAATGATAAAACAAGTTTTAGAAAAACATATTTTTAGAAAAACAGTTTTTATTGTGATTAAAACTATTTTTTTGATTTACTGTGAATTTATGGGATTTTTATTGAGTGAAAAGACCTATTTTCAAATCCCGTATCTGTGCAGAACTGAGGACTGGCTGACAGGCCAAGCCGGTCGACCGGGACGGTCGACCGACGTGCACAAGTCTGTGCACATTTTGGAGTCTCTGGGACGGTCGACCGGGCCGGTCGACCGAGATGAGAGTTCTGCTCTCAGGATGTTTCGGTCGACCGGGCCGGTCGACCGCTATTGCCCAACGGTCACATTTTTGACCGTTGGCGGTCGACCGGACCGGTCGACCGGCAGTCTGTCAGACTGCCAACTCAGCCTAACGGCTAGTTTTGTATAGGGGCTATATAAACCCCATCTCTTTGGGGATTTTTGCCAAGTTTTTTAAGAGAAAAATTTTCAGTTTTCTGAAGTGTTTAAAAGAGTTTTCAAAAGAGTTTTAAGTGCAAAAACTTCTCATCTTTATTATTTTAGGGTTTTTGGAAAATCAAAGAAAAATAGGTTTTTGGGATTTTTGCTTAGATCTTCAATTCTATCATATTGCAAGTATTTTCCCAAAGATTTTTCTTTGTTGCTTGTTTCCAAAAACACTTGTTTTCCACACTTGAGCTATCTTCTATCCTAAACTATTAGGATTTTGTTTTTGTGGAAAAAGAAAAAGGAAAGAGGTTTGTGGTTGAAATATACCACTTGTTGTAAACCCTTGATTTCTTGAGTTGCTCCCTCTTTGGTAGAGGTGGAGATTGTTGTATTGGGTTGTTGGTTTGGATCCCTCTTCGGTAGAGGTGATTGAGTTTGGTTGTAAACCTCTTCGGTAGAGGTGGTTGTTGTTGTTGTTGGTTGTTGGGCCTCGGTGGAGGTTGTTGTTTGAGAGAGGAGTTCGGTACTCCTAGAGTTGTAAGAAATCCTCTTTGGTAGAGGTTCCCTCGGTGGGAGTTGAGATAGTGGAAATCCTACACGGTGGTGTAGGCGGGGATGTAGAGCAAGGTGCTCGAACCTCGAAACAAATCTTGGTGTTTGCGTATTGATCCATTGTCTCTCTAACTCTCTCTCATTTATATTGTGCAAAGCATCATACTTCATATCATCATATCATATTTGCTTGTGTTGAGCATAACTCATATTGCCATATCATATTGCTTGTGTTGTCTTGCATTATTTCATATTGCTATATCCTTTATTGCTTGGCTTGATTGTGTGTGCAAATTGCTTGGATTGCTTGTGTGTGTGTGCCTAACTTATACTCATCCAACAAGAGCTTCACATAGCACCTCAACCCATTTTAAGGGGAATCAAGGGGAGTTAGTCCAGAGCCTCGTAAGGGGAATTCGGCTACAATTGTTGTATTGTATTAGTTTGTGCATAATTTGCATTAGCTTCCGCATTTAGCGCACTTAGTTTGCATTAAGTTTCTTAGATTAGTACTTACACCTATTCACCCCCTCTAGGTGTTTTTCAAAACCAAGATATAAATCAACATGATAAATATAAACATGATTATTATGCAAATCCACATGTTATTAGAGCTATGATTAACATGATAGCTAAACAATGGTGAGAACACAAAAATATGATCCATATTAAACATGGGTGTCTCAAATACTATACATGTATGTCAAGGATCTAATAATCATGGCATTATCATAATAATCTACAAACAATGAAACATGCTATAAACAATGAATATGAAAAGCATGTAAACAATAAATAGGAGTTAGGGATCGTTACCAAAACCTAGAAGGCAACTTTCCTTGTCTCCAAAACGTGGTGGTCATCTCCACCAAACTTCCCTTGAAAGTGATGCATCCAATTGATTTCCATGAAGCTCGGAACGCATCCACTCCAAAGTACGGCTACTCTCACGTCATGTGAGAGCCCACACCTACATCATATAAAGGAGGGGTGGTTTTTGGTACCCATACTCTTTTGGGTCCATGGGGGTTAGTACCTCCTCTAACCCAAACAAATTTAGTTGCTAAATTTGAAGTATGTAATCTATCAAAGCAAAATTTAGCAAGGTGGCCCTTACATCCACAATGTGTACAAGTGTACACATGAGCATACATGGTGTGATGGTGTCCGTGAGGAGCATGTGTATGCCGTGATGGGTGTGCATGCATAAGTGGAACTTGTTTCTTTCGAAACAAAGATTCCAATCGTGTATGGCTCTTGGCACATTGGCTCAAAGTGGAGCCCAAACAATCCACTCTCTTCTTCAACAAACAAAAATCATCATTAATCTTAGAAGAAGAGGTGCATGCAATAGGTAGACTAGATGAAGAGGCTACACTAGCATGGCAAACATGGGAATCAATCTTATTTTGCAAAAACTCATTTTTCTTTAAACAAATTTCTAAATCTTTAGAAATAGATGCAATTTTTATTTTTAAAGAATCATTCTCTTTTACAACAAAATTAATTTTTGAAGACAAGTTTTCATTTTTCTTTAAAATAACATGGCAATCATTTTTAGATTTTAAAAATTCATTTTCTTTAAGTGCAAGGTCAAGTTGAGATTTCAATGAATCCCTCTCATTAGAAATCTCCTCCTCTTGCAAAACAACATCAAGTCTATCAATCAAATTTTTATTATCATTGTTAATGCTTAGACTTTTCTTTTTCAAAACATTATATTTTTCTATTAGTTTTTCACAAACAATAGATAGTTCTTCATTCAAAGCATAGGCATCAACATAATCATCACATGAAGAACTAGAATCAAAACTATCTAGTTGAGTTTCCGATTGTACCTCAAGGGAGTCATTCCCTTGGATCATATGGCATTGTTGTGGCTCGGATTCTCCACTAGATTCCTCCTCTTGTTGGATTGGCAATTGAAGCTTGGAGGTGTTGGTGGTTGTCAATTTGTTCCACAATACAAAAGCGGAATCAATATTAGAAACATGTATAAGACATTCTTTGGGTAATGTGCTTCTAATGGCCTCAAGGGCTTGTGCATTGGCCCCTATATGCTTGCTATCACTAAGGAAGGATTCCTTGGTAATGGCAAGGTGAACCTTGTAACCTAGGGTTTGTATGTACATGGACATCCTATACTTCCAAACAACAATGTTGGAAGGGTCAAAACTAGGTGGGGTCATGAAGTCCATGGTAAACTATATGTGTGCAAACAAGCAAATGCAAAACAAGAGATTAGCAAGCAAATGGATCTCACTCCTAGGATGTTAAGCCTAAGTATCAGGAGCGTAGGCTCTGATACCAATTGAAAGCACACCTAGAGGGGGGTGAATAGGTGTAAATGCTAATCTAGAAACTAAGTGCGCTAATTGCGAAAGCTAATGCAAATTTTGCAACACACTTAATACAACCAACAAGTGTAGCCGGATTCCCCGTGAAGGGCTCTGGACTAACTCCTCTTGATTCCCCTAAATATGGGTTGAGGTGCTATATGAAGCTCTTGTGCTTAAGTATAAGTGAGGCACACACAAGCAATCCAAGCATATAATGAATAAGCAATATGAATCAATGCAAGGACAACACAAGCAAATAGATATGAATGATATGAACGATGCTTTGCACAATATAAAGAGAGAGAGGGTTAGAGAGACAATAAACGCTAACAACAAGATTTGTTTCGAGGTTCGAGCTCCTAGCTCTATATCCCCGCCTACACCACCGTGTAGGATTTCCAATCCACTATCTCCCACCGAGGAAACCTCCACCGAGGAGGATTTGTTACAACAATGGAGTACCGAACTCCTCTCTCAAATACCGCCTCACAACCGAGGGGTAGGCCCGTAGCCAATACAACAACCACAAACACCTCTACCGAAGAGGGTTACAAACCAAACTCAACCTCTCACTAGAGGGAGCAACCACAAGCCTCAACCTCTACCAAAGAGGGAGCAAACCAATCACCCGATCAACCTCTACCAAAGAGGGATACAACAAAAGTAAGGGTGTTTACAACTTGGAGGCTCAATCAACCTCAAACAATCTCTTTTTCCATTAAACAATGATCCTAATAGAATAGGATAGTATGATAAGCTCAAGTGTGAAAAACTAGGTATTTGGAAAACAAAAACTCAAAGAAATAATCTTGGGAAAACTCTTGAAGATAATGGAAATGAAGAACAAACACAAATCTCCCAAAATACTCTTTTCTTTGATTTTTTTCAAAAACTTAAAACAAATAAGATTGGAAGTTTAAAGCCCAAAAACACTTTTGAAAACTTGTTTAAAACACTTGTATATCAGAGAAATTTTGGCTCTTGAAATCTTAGATAAAACCATGAAGAGATGGGGTATTTATAACCCCAAAACAAAACTAGCCGTTAGGCTGATCTGGCAGCCTGACAGGCTACCGGTCGCCCGGCCCGGCCGACCGCCAACGGTCAGAAATGTGACCGTTGGGGCAACCCGGTCGACCGCCCGGTCGACCCCCAGATACAGAGAGCAGAACTCTCTGGTCCGGTCGGCCGCCCGGCCGACCGTCCCTGTGTCTGCCAAACGTGCACAGGCTTGTGTACGTCGGTCGACCGCAAGGGTCGACCGGCCTTAGGTGCAGTCGACCCGTGCGGTCGGCCGACCTGGCCCGTCAGCCACTGTTCTGAGCAGAAAAATATAAGTTAAAATATTTCTAAAAATTCTTTTATCTCTTATAAAAATACCCAAAAATAGTTTTATCATTTTGCATTGATATATAAACATGTGATAAAAAGTTTGGCTCAAATATCAATCAATATGAACTATTTTTTGTGTCTTATCATTTTTACCAAAAACCAAAACATGTATTTCTATCAAACTTGAATTTTTCAATACATGAATAGGAAAGTCAAAATAAGTTTGTATAAGAAGTTTAAGCATGCATGTATAACTAGAATACATCTATTATACATATAAACCATGTAAACTTGTTTTGATCAACTATTCATGAAAACCAAAAACCAAACATAAAACGTGTGTGTTTGTGCACTTGAGCATATCAACTATTCATATCTTTACAAATGGATCTAAACACACTATCTAAACTAGGATACCTAAGTCTTCTTGACGATCTCCATCTTCAAGTCGACTCGATCCCAAACCGTGATCCATCGAGTGCAAATGAGTGATCTTGAAGCTCGAGCACCGGAATCACCATGTGAAGGCTTCCAAACTCCTCTTTTTGAAGCAATCACCAACTAATATCTTGTTACATGATCTGGAACTAAAATCACAAGATTATTAGTAAACTACATGAGTTAATCATCATCAAAACTAGGGTGGAAGGCCTTTGGGCCAACAACCATATGTATGAAGAGGTTAGATGTCACTAGAGCTGGTAACGGATCGGGTCGGCTTCGCATTTCCTATATCTATAACTGGACTCGTATATATATCGGGTCTAAATTTTTTGACCAAACCTTGGCCAAAAGGCGTCTGGTCGAGGTCAGATTTGAGTTTTGGTTTGGTTCTTATGCCTAGCGGGTTTTTGGGTACAGGTGTACAAAAGATAAAATTATGCCCTACTCGATGTTCATCAGATGTAGGTTTACTCTGGTTCTAAATTGGTCTTTGTTCGAATATTGCAAGAAAAAAAATATAATTATGACAAGGACCAAGGATATACATGTTAAAGAAGTCGAAACATATTGTTTGTATGAGAAGTAAAATTAAAGTGTCTGTATGAAAAATTATAAAGTTAGAGGATAAATTTACACAAAATCTAGCATCTTTGTACTTATTTATAAAAATCATGAATCAAATAGGGCAAAATACCTATCGATAAATCGACGTCATAACCCAAATTCTTTAGATTCTATCTTCATTAACTATTTACTTTTAGGAGTAACTAGAAAAGTGAACATGCCAGGGGCACATGATTTTTTTATACTCCTAATTTATGATATATTTTATGATTTATTCTAATAATTTATGTGCAACAACATAAATCAATATATTCAAAAAGTAATAATAATAGAAATGTGTTGCTGTTTTTATTAAAATGTTAGAGTAGAAATTTAAAAAATATTTAGAAAATGTTTCAATAAAAAATACAAAAATAAAAAAATTAAAAAGAAGGATTTTGCTACAGCATCCTATGTCAAACCATAATTAGGCAAAAACTTAGCTTCATAATTTTATTCGCTTCAGCCACCTCCTTTTTTAAACCAACCACGTGTGTCCACGTGTCAAGCGCAAAGCGCTTCTCAGCAGTTAAAGACGCAAATGTCTTGCAGTAGTCGCTTCAATAAAAAGCGAACTGCTTTGAAAATACAGACAGCGAGTATATAAAGGATTGTGACCATGATCGCAGTCTAATCGCAGTCCAAACAAACATGATATGCTTCTGAATTTTTATAAGACTGTGACCATGATCGCAGTCCTCTTTATTACGCTGTGACCATGATCACAGTACTTACAAAAATAACATGTTTTTGAATCTTTATTAAGACTGCTGCAACCATGATCGTAGTCCCCTTTATTAGAATTACGACCATGATTACAGTCCACACAAAAATTCTTATTTTTGAGTCTTTATTAAAGGTCACAATCCTCATGGAAAACTGTGGTTATGAGTCGCAGTTCTCGTATCAACATCGTCATCATTAGCAAATCCTCGTTCACTGACAACTGATTCATGCCCGATGCCTTTTAGATATAAAAAACACATTGATCACAAAAAAAACTCACCGCGAGCACGAACAAACGAGATCTGTAAAAGGTCGATCCAAAAAAAATTGGTTCGCGGGCTCCACCCCCTGAGACCCCCAGGAGGGGGCTCTTGCCCCCTTCCAACCCCCACAGAGACCTGACCGCGCAGGTTTGGATTACTCTATGTGGGGTCAGGATTGAGGGAAGAGCAACATCGGGGCGAGAGGGAAAGGTAAAAGAGTAAATGAAAATATATAAAAAGGATATGGTTGAGAGGAATCAATTTAAATTGATGTGGATGAGACTGTAGCGAAGAAAATTATAAAATCAAGTTTTTTCTAATTATGAAGCAAAGTAGGTGGCTGTAGCAAAAATTTTCAAATTAAAATATCTGAAGTAATGAAAAATATATAATTAAGAAAAAAGAGAAAATAAAAATGTACGAACAAAAAAACAAAATTTTAAAAAATTTATGAACAAAACAATAACAATAAATTAAAAGAAACAAATCTATAAAAAGGGAAAAATAAAAAGTGGAGTAGAAAAAATAAACAAAGTAAAATTTAAATTGAAAAGAAAAAATAACCATGAAAAAAAATAAAACAAGAAAATCCCAAAAAAATAATTAGAAAAAAGGAAAAATTATTCAAATAAGAAATAATAAGATAAAATAAATAATTAAAAAGGTAGAACAAAATCTACAAAAACAAAAAAAAATAGAAAGAAGAGATAGAAATAAATAATAAATTAAGAGAGAACAAACTTAATTTTTGAACCGAAAAAAAGTAACAATCATAATGAAGGATAAAAAGGATGAAACCATAATGAATCAAAAAAATAGTAGAATAAAACCATAAAACAAAAAAAATAGATAAATAAAAAGTAAAGAATGTTAAGGTGAAATCTCAAAAGTAAATAATAAGGAACATGAAAATTCTAAATATATATATATTATATATATATATATATATATATATATATATATATATATATATATATATATATATATATATATATATATATAAGGAAGTAAAATAGAATAACGATATAAACCATACTTGGGAGAAAAAAAGAAAAAGTAAACTTTAGTATAAAAACTAATAGAAGAAATATCGTAAATGAAGAATTGAAAAAACAAGAAAAACCTAATGGGAAAAATAAAAGAATGATTGAGAAAATTTAAAAAAAATCACTAAGTACGCCACGCCCTGCTTTCCAAGATACATCGCAGTGGGGACACAAAGAGAGCCGGCGATGCACATACACGAGCAAAATACCCACAAAGCCTTAGTACATGAAATAAATACAATATACTCTAAAATTCTAGCTTAAAAAGTGTAAAAATACCTGCAAAAGGAGTTAGTGATTATAATAAACATAGAAACAAAAAAATAAGAAAAAAGATAATAAAGATACGTACGAATAATAAATGTGACGGGTCTCCTATTAATATCCCAAAAAAGATCAAGTACTATGAAATCTCTGAGCTCTAACTTGAGGAAGCAGCCTCAGGGTCGTTAGAAATTGATCTAGTGAGTGGTAAAATGAGAGAAGCAGAATACTACACTGTATAATATTACAATCACTATAACATGTAATATATTATTTAAATAATAGCAATATAATATATTTATATTAACAGTTGATATACAAGGTAAGACAACTAACATGATATTATTATATTATCATTAAAACTTAATAACCATTAACATGTTATTATTATGTAATATGAGTAATAAGATTCATAAATTGATTATATACTAATAAAATCATTCAATATGCTTAACATGCATCGAGTATTAATTATTTCATATTTATTATTTAAATTAACAGTAGCATAAATTAACTATAAAAATGACATGAACTATAACAATTGTTAATATTAATAGTAATAAGAACAGCATCAATTATTAATTCTAACAGTAGTACAAATGGTGACAACGATTAATAATAACATGAATAGTAACACAATATAAACAGACTAAATAATATACAGATGACGAGTAATGCATTAAAATTAAATAATGATAACAATCATTATAACTTGATATTTCAATCAATCTCTTCCACTATCTTATACCACTAGTAGTCCATACTGGAGCCCTTACTCTAGTCGGACTCATCCGAATATGACATACGGGTATCATAATCCGAACGAGAGAGTGACCAAATAACAAGTGTTCATGTCATTATCAATGTTTATATTATTTTATTATGTTAATTGAAAACTCAATTGTCAAGGAACTCTAATCGGGTGGTTGTATATCGTGTATACCTAAGATCACAACCTTAAATAGTTAGCTGCTGAGAGCAAGACCAACCTGCTAATGCGAAACAGGAAATGAGAAATAAGAAGCTCAATGAGTTATAACAGACGGTAGCTAACACTACTACATCCCCTGCAGCGAGATTAATATGGATTCATGACATTCACCCGATAAGACCTAATCAACCTTCCAGTTTCCCCCAACCACATATTATACTTATTATATTTAAACTACATAATATATCATGAACAATAACAATGGTTATAGTATGTATCAGGATAACATGACATATACAGGATAACAGGAGACATGAGATCCATAAAATGTGAGATTTTAGAGGTGCCCCCCACGGATTCAAGTGGTGACCCCCACCACACGTGTGTCGTGGCGCTTTATTCTGTGTTGCACTTTGTTCCACACATCTTAGGTCAGTTGCCAATATGTTCAAGTAACATGAGTATCATATCAATATCAGTGATAGAAGAAACAACTATGTCATATACTCGGGTGTATCTGTGTAACAGTGATACAATTATATGAAATAATAGTATTCTCGATTATAACAAACACGTAAAATGTGCACACAATAATGATACAAGAACATGAAATAACTGTGTTGTCATGAGTGAGGTGACAGTGACAAGATCGGAGCATTATTGTTAACATGAACATGAATCAATATATCAATATTTATCCCATTTTTAGTAACAATAACATGATCAATATTATAATGTTTTCACATATAATTAATTGTTTTCAAACTTTTCACAGCCATCTTAATAATTATAAATTTATTATCTTAGGATTTCTTTATCAAAAGTCTAATAATTATTCCATATATAGATAATTTATCTATATTTTATATTAAATCAATAATCCTAATAAAATATTATTTTATTGAATATACATTTAAAAATCACTCACACATATTTTATTTACAGTGATTTATTAGTCACATGATTTATTGAACAATCAACACAATTTAATAAATTAATTTTGTTTATCACATTAAAATATAACTTATAAAATAAAAACACTCACATAATTATCATAAGAATGTAACTCATTTTCTATGATCGCAACGACTCAAGAATCGTCCAAATCGGACTCCAGATGGTCAAGATATCACCTGAATACAAAAAAGATTAGATATGTAATAATAGGGTAAAAATGTAATTATTCTAAATTGTCAGGGTTTATGCAAAATTTACCTTTCCTTAGTTTTGAAGCGGGGTTGGGTAGCTAATAGGTCGAGTTTAGATTCAATAACCTAACCTATATTTTAAGTGAATGGGTATTGGGTTAATAGGTTCGGGTCGGGTTTGGGTTTGAATTTAAATCCAATAGAAAGAGATAGAACGTGAGAGAGAGAAAAGAGAAAGGGAGCAGCAGGTGGCTGAAGGTTTCACCTAGAGGGGGGGTGAATAGGTGAAGGCTAATCTAATGGTCACTTGATGCCAAATGATGCGAATAATGCGGAAGCTAAAAACAATTATGACCTATTAAACTTTTTACACTAAACACTATGTATAACACAAGAGTGTTGCCGAATTCCCCGTGAAGGGCTCTGGACAAACTCCTCTAGATTCCCCTTGAATGGGTTGAGGTGCCGCGTTGGCTCTCTTGGTTGAATACAAGTGTTAGCAAACAAACTCAAGCAATATATCATTATGAGCACAAATGTATATCAAGCATATAATGATAAACACAATAGAAGCATGCAAGATATAAACAAGAGACAAAGAGAGAGAGAGAGTGAGCAATCGCAAACACAAGGTGTAACCCCCTGATCCCCGGTATACGTATTACCGTATCTGTACGCGATACGACGTACAAAATTGTTTTGACCTCCGTAGAAGTCCGATTGAGTTGATTTCAGTTTTAAAAATTATTTTCTAATATTTTAGATTTTTCAGGATTATCTGGAATTTTTCTGGATTATTTTGGAAAATCTCCGTATTCGGTGTCGACCGATACCGATAACCGGCCTTCCGATTTTTATTTCACAAACGGAGTAGAATTTTGAGAATCCGCCTTCACCATGTGTCTTAGAATTGTATTTTTTACATTTGGATATTTTTGGAGATTTTTCCGAATTTATTGAAAATCCGGCCAAACCGGTGTCGCCCGTATCGGCGAGACGCTCCGGGATTTTTAATTTGCAAATCGGATTGAGTTTTGGCAAACCGTTTTTCTATTACGTCTCAGGATAATATTCCCTATTTTCTGTAATTTTTGGGGACTGTTCGGGACTAGTCAAATTTGACCACATTAAAATAATATTAATTTAATATTTTTCTTTTCTTTCTTTTCTTTCTTTTCTTCTCCATTACTCTGGAGAGCTCCACGCAACCGCCAAACCCATTCCACCGCCATACTGTAGCTCTTCCCCCTCTTTTTAAAATCCTTTCTCTCTCAATCCCACATACACTCTCTCTCTAATTTCTCTCTCCTCTATTCTCTCTCCCATCTCCCTTTCCCTCTCTGTTGGCCACCAGAGAAGTCACACCGACGCCGGCGGCCCTGGTCGCCGCCGGCAGGCCGGTGGCCGGCGCGCCACCGCTCCGGTGGCGCCTCCCCAGGCCGCGACAACCACACCCCACCACCACCACCTACTTCTTCTTCTTCTTTTCTCTTCTTCTCTTCTTCCTATTCTCACTCTCACTCTCTCTCTCGCGCCCCTTGGGGCCGGAGCCGCCGCCGGCAGGCCGGCTGGCGCCGCCGGCAGGCCGGCTGGCCGGCCGGTCATGCTGTAGCACAGCAGCAACAGCAAGAAGCTGTTGCTGCTGCTGTTAATATGGTGTTTGGGTTTGGGTTTTAACCCAAACCCATTAACCCAAATAAATCACAATCTAACCCGATAACCCATTAGCCCGTACCCAATACTTTAAGTTATGGGTTCGGGTTATCGGATCCAAACCCGGCCCGTTAACCCGCTCCAGAACCCATTACAGGTAATTTACAGAAAACCCCCTGTCACTTTTCAGTATTTGCATTTTAAATATTATTATTACATATTTAACCCTATTTATTATGATTTAGTATTCAGGCGATATCGGGAGCATCCGGACTCCGATTTGGACGATTCTGGATCCGTTGCGATCGTGGGAAAGAGAGCTACCTTCTCGTGGACAGTTTGTGAGTGTTTTCCTTTCCTAAATTTTAATTTTATTTATTTATTCATGATTATTAAAGTCGTGGGTTAAACAATAAAACAATAACTTAACTCGAGAAATGGCACGTATTGTAACATAGACATTAAGCTAGATGAGTAATTAAAGAATCACTAGACACCGTCACTGCATGGATAACTAGTATGATTCCACACTAATGCTTCATGGACACAAGGACACGCGTCCTTCATTATACATGACCTTGTCACTACTCCACTGTCCCCCTGACCGACCCACTGGTACACTAAATACAGTAGTGCATGTAGATAACAGTGACACTGAATAGCGGTCATGTAGTTTCATGTACACGTCTCACCCTTACATAGATACTGAGATTCACGACATTAGGACTGCATGTTGTGACCTACTGATATACTGATACACTAGTACACTGGATACCGTCATTTTATATTGATATCCCCGTTACATGGATGCACTGATCACTGTTATTACCTGTACGCACACAGAGACATTACACAGATTATTGCGACACATATATGGTCCACGAACACACGGACACATCAGTTCACTGGATTCAGGCAGTTCCTATGTTTTCACCATCGTTACATAGATGCTCGACATATCACTGTTACACATGCCTGCATGGTTTCTCCATTCTTATCATACGGATTCTTGCACCTATTGCATGTATGATTATTCCAGGTTATCCCCGTTCATATTACATGTATTAATATGCCATGTTACCATATTCATGTTATATGATTGTGTCCTGTTATTGATATGGATATTCCCGATATTGGACTTGAGAGCTGTTGATATGCTATATGTGGACTTCCACATCTATTGATCCCGTTTCCCGTTATATTGTTCCCGTTATATTAATCCCATTATATTGTTCCTGATTCCCGTTATATTGTTCTATGCTATCAACCGAGCTCTGGTCCAGTTATCATGTTACCCGTATCACATATTGTAATGGTACTTGTTACATTGTATATTTGACATATCAGATCATAAAGTTAACTCGAGTATGGGGGAGACTTGACGGTTGATTAGATCTTATCGGGTGATGTACTGGATCCATATTGTTAGTCCCACTACAGGGGACGGTAGTGCTGCCTACCAATAGCTCCATGAGCTCCCGTTACTTGATTCGTGCTCCCCTCTTAGCGGAGGGCCCTGGTCTCAGCAGCCAGGGGTCCGTTTAAGGCCGTGATCCCGGGTATGCACGGGATACATTTACCCGATAAGACTTTCTCGACCATGGGTTTCCAATTAACATAATAAAACAGTATACACAATAGTGATTGTCCCTATTTTTCATATCTATTATGATCGCTGACCTATTTCTACAGGTATTCTTGTACTGCTTTTATGCTGGACCTCATGTCTCTATGGAGGGTATGTACTGTACTGAGGCTTAGCATACGTACGTGGGGTTTTCCGCCTTGCGTATGTACGTCACCATAACGTCCCCGTACCTGCGGGATCGGGGCGTTACACAAGGGATTTGTTTCGAGGTTCGAGCACCCTTGCTCTACATCCCCGCCTTCGACACACGAAGGATTTCCACTATGCAAGATCCCAATGGATCTCTCCTCGGTGCCGCAACACCTACAAGCCCTAGGACTCCCTAGTCCCGTACACACGCAAGCTCACTAGCTCGCCGAGGCCGCACCTCGAAACAACCGAGTCCGCACCCGAACTCAAAACAACCACGAGCACACTTGCCCGTCTCCTCAAAGAACAAATGAAGTCTTTGGTGATCACAACACTTTGATCACCTAAAAACAATCTCACTACAACACACCTATAGGATGAATAATCAATGGATAGCTCAAGTGTGGTGTGAGAAAAACAAGGATGAAAGCTATGGTGAAAAACTCAAGAATTCTCTTTTTAACACACTCTAAATAAAACTCCCTTTGGATTGGAAGTATTAGCTCTCTATTTTGTGGAGAAAAACTCTTCTGAAAGAATAGGAAAAACTGGCTCTAAAGGTCTCCAAAATCTTGGCTCAAAACAATGACCAAACCCCCAAATTTATAGGCCAGAAAAATATAGCCGTTGGGGTCTGTCAGAGCTGCCGGTCGACCCGTGCGGTCGACCGCCAACGATCAGAAATCAGACCGTTGGAGCCACGGTCGACCGCCTGGGTCGACCGACCCACTGGAGCTGAGAGTCTAACTCTCTGTCGGTCGACCCGTACGATCGGCCGAACTTTCCAGAGAGCTCTGCTCTCTGGAGCGGTCGACCGGCACGGTCGACCGTCCTCCAGTACACAAAGGCGTGCACGTCTGTGCACGTCAGTCGACCGGTCCGGTCAGCCGACTTCAGTATTAGTCGACTTATAAAGATAGTAAGTCGACTTATCCGAAGCCTGAAATAATTTTCTGGGATTTAAAACATGGACTTTTTGGCTCAAATAAAATTCCATAAAATACTTAAAAATCTACAAAAATAGTTTAACCAATATACTTTGATAATCAAACATGCTTGCACAAAATCAAGGCATGTTATAAAAGATTGGACTATTTTTGTAACTTGGAAATATTTGGCTCATGATAAAAACTGTATTTTCCAAAACATGTTTTCTAGACTTTGTTTTTCCAAAACATCTTCAAATACAAAAACAAGATATTATAATTCATTTTAAGGCATAGTGTGTATGGATATGATCTACTACACAATCAAGATGAAATATCTATGTTTTTGGCATTAAGCTCTAAATATGGTTTTGGAAAGATAAGTATATGAGAAACACCAAAAGCCAAACTTGTATTTTTCAAAAGTGAAAAATCTTTTCTAAACCAAAAAATCTTTTATGAAAACAATTCTATCAAGAGTGTGTGTGCATGGTATACTTGAGCAATCCACCAACTATCTATCCTTTACATTTTTAACTAAAACAAAAATAAAATCTTATACCTAGACATAAGTCTTCATCTTCTTGAAGTCTTCACTTGAAGGCTTCTCATCTTCTTGACTTGGTCCAAGCTTGATCCAAAAGCTCCTTGGATCACACCGTGCTAGCTCCAAATCTTGACATTTTATCCTTTGTTGAGCTATGCACCTACTAAGATCTTGATAATGAATCTGTCACTAATTAACCACAAGATCATTAGTAAACATAACTTC
This sequence comes from Agave tequilana, assembly GCA_038442645.1. NCBI lineage: Eukaryota > Viridiplantae > Streptophyta > Magnoliopsida > Asparagales > Asparagaceae > Agave > Agave tequilana. Next base: position 211,644 of record JAVJIF010005703.1, on the reverse strand, counting down.
ATGAGTTGATCATCATCAAAACTAGGGTGATAGGCCTTTGGGCCAACAATCTCCCCTTTTTGATGATGACAAAACTCATGGAGTTATATATGTATGGATTAAAGTAAAGCTTCAAAGAAGCTCCCCCTTAACTCATGCATAGTCATAAATAATAATATATGACAATGAAGCTTATAAATATGTATGCAAATGATGGAGATGAAACATGCAACAAGCATAAATCAAAATCTTTTTCTCCTATTTGCAATACAAAAATATATACATAAACATAAATCTTACTCAACCATGCATATAAACTCAAGATCTTTCTCACCCTTTTTGTCAATCATCAACAAAGGGGTCAAAGTAAAATCAAATCAAACAAAATTTTCTCCCCTTTTTGTCAAAAACAAAGAGATCAAGAAGGGGTTAAACAAATCAATCAATAAAGATTTATATGCGATATACATTCATGAAGAGGAAGACGCTAAGTTAGCTTCCCTACACATATACATTACATGAAAAAGGGATGACAAGTCCTAATTCACATAACGCATATTATGTAATGCATAAGAGGAGATGTGAAGCTCCCCCTACACACGTATATCATATAAAGAAGAGTTGTCAAGCTCCTCAATTTATAATATACTTAACATGAATCTATATGTAGAAGAGATGTTAAGCTCTCCTTGCATATAGGAAATACATACCAAAACATTTTTTTTTAATTTTCTTAAACAAAATTTTGAAAGGTATCAGAGCTTTTGTAAAACAAACAAATTTTAAGATACCAAATTGAAAGTAATCATTTTTGTAAAACATATTGATACCAATTGATATTTAACAAATATGAAGTTGAAACATATTGATACCAATAGTAAACATAATGATCAAAATTTTTATTTTTCATCATAAACTTTGTGCTTTTAAAAATGTGAACCAATTGAAAGTTAAGCACATGAAACTCATATATATGTATGAAAAAAGAGTATACCAAGTGAAATTTATACATACATATATAAGAAAACAAACTATGAGTATATACCAAAATAAGTTCATATTGATACCAATTGAAACGATTCAATGATACCAATTGACATAACAATGAGATCAAGTATATAACTCATAACCTACCACCCTTCATATGCTCAAGATAGAAGATTTTCAATGAAGCATACAAGGCATAATCGCCCATCCATCCTCCCGTAAATGGTAGGGGTTTTCAAAAATAAATTTGAAAATATTTTAGCATTGAAAATCACTACCAAATGAGGAACAATAACTAGTTAAAATAATTTTTGAAAAACTAGTTAAAGATCCTTCAAAACATGAAATCAAAGCGTATATATTTCATGAATCATACTAAATACACAAAGTTTTACACTCAAGATCGATTAAGCTCATAAAAGTGTTCATGAATCAAAGTCATGACAAAATAAATAAAGTGTGAGTGTTCAAAAGTCATGTAAGTAGCATTATCATGAAAATGATCATTGAAGCTCAATAAGATGAATAACATTTTATAAAACATTAAAATTAATACACTTCTAGGCATATGTATGATTTATCCAATCCTAACAATACACATACATATCCCAAACATAAAAGAGTCTATCAAATGTATTTGCATGAAGGCAAGAGACTCACGGGTATACATGTATATTTATTAGATTTGAATTAAAAATACATATACATGAAGTAAAGCATAAAAATTGGCAAAACATGTATAAATGGAAGAATCATCAAAACTAGGCTATACATGTGCATATAGTGAGTACAATTGAATAATGAAGTGCAAACGTATATGAATCAAATGTGGCTCACTACTTGTACATGTATAAATCCAAGTTTTGACAAATACTACATCTAAACAAGATTTTACCACATGAAGCACAAAACCTAAAACATGAACATGCTATGAATATTATGAATGAACAAGCATGAACATAAAAAATAGGAGTTTAGAGATTGTTACCAACTCCAAAGCTCCAAGCATGGTGGTCTTTCCCACCAAAACCTCCTTGATAGCGGTGCATCAAAAAATATGTCCATCTAGTCCACGTGCAACCACCACCAAGGCACCAAAACTCTCACGTCTTGTGAGAGCCCTCACCTATATTAAAAATAAAAGGTGGGACTTTGGTACCCATTTTCTTTTGGGTCCTAGAGGGTTAGTCTTGTTGTAAGGCACCCAAACATTTTTATTAGCAAAATTAAAATGATGTAACTTGTCATAACAAAATTTTGCTAAATGGCCTTTGCGGCCACAATGTGTACATGTGTACACCTTAGTATGCTTATGTGTAGGAGTGTGATCATGTTGTGCAACATAAGCAAATGCATGGTTATGATGAGCATGAATGTGTGGAGTTTGTTTCTTTGAAAACATGGACTCCAACCTAATATGGTTAAATGCACACGAGTTCAAAGTTGAAATCAAACTATCTATTTTATTTTTCAAATTCTTAATCTCACTATCATCAATGGTAGCATGTAAAGAGTAGTGAGAAATAAAATCATTTTTCTTCTTTTTAGAAACATTTTCTTTTTCCTTTTCTTTTTCAAAAATTTTCTTCTTCAAATAAGTGTTTTCATGAAAAGCAATTTCTTTTTGAGTTTCCACCAAAATAATTTTATCTTTTAAAATAGTGTTTCCTTCACATAAATCATTTAATTTAGACATGAGGGAAACATTCTCATTTTTCAAATCTTTATTTTCTTTTTCTAAACATGCAATGTTAGATTTAAAAGAATCTTGTTCTATATGCATGCAATCAACTTTCTTTTTCAAATTTTTATTTTCCTTTTTAATCATGTCATATTTCTCAAGCAATAGATGACAAAAAGTAGATAGCTCATCATATGACATGTCTACATCCTCATCCTCGGATTCGGTAGTTACCTCAAGGGGGTTATCCCCTTGGACCATGTAGCACACATTGGAGATGTCGCTTCCAACGTCCGAATCGCTCCCGGTATAATATTGTTCTTTTTCGCCAAGGGAGAGGAGGGTGTTCCACACTACAAAAGTCAAATCAATGTTAGCAACTCTAGATAAATAGACATCATCTAGGGTTGACTTTAAAGCATGAAGGGCTTTTGCATTAGCCTCAAAATTCTTACCATCTAAACAATATGCATTATTAGTAGTGGCAAGATAAACATGATAACCTAGGGCTTTGAGGTACAAGGACATCTTCACCTTCCATATATGGATGTTAACAATGTCAAACATGGGTGGTGACATGAAGTCCATGGTGTGTGTGTACAAATAAAGTGATTAGCCTAAAAAATGAGGATCTTTTACTCTAGGTTGTTGACCCAAATCAGAGTACCAAACTCTGATACCAATTGAAGGTTTCACCTAGAGGGGGGGTGAATAGGTGAAGGCTAATCTAATGGTCATTTGATGCCAAATGATGCGAATAATGCGGAAGCTAAAAACAATTATGACCTAATTAAACTTTTTACACTAAACACTATGTATAACACAAGAGTGTTGCTGAATTCCCCGTGAAGGGCTCTGGACAAACTCTAGATTCCCCTTGAATGGGTTGAGGTGCTGCGTTGGCTCTCTTGGTTGAATACAAGTGTTAGCAAACAAACTCAAGCAATATATCAATATGAGCACAAATGTATATCAAGCATATAATGATAAACATAATAGAAGCATGCAAGATATAAACAAGAGACAAAGAGAGAGAGAGTGAGCAATCGCAAACACAAGGGATTTGTTTCGAGGTTCGAGCACCCTTGCTCTACATCCCCGCCTTCGACACACGAAGGATTTCCACTATGCAAGATCCCAATGGATCTCTCCTCGGTGCCGCAATACCTACAAGCCCTCGGACTCCCTAGTCCCGTACACACGCAAGCTCACTAGCTCGCCAAGGCCGCACCTCGAAACAACCGAGTCCGCACCCGAACTCAAAACAACCACGAGCACACTTGCCCGTCTCCTCAAAGAACAAATGAAGTCTTTGGTGATCACAACACTTTGATCACCTAAAAACAATCTTACTACAACACACCTATAGGATGAATAATCAATGGATAGCTCAAGTGTGGTGTGAGAAAAACAAGGATGAAAGCTATGGTGAAAAACTCAAGAATTCTCTTTTTAACACACTCTAAATAAAACTCCCTTTGGATTGGAAGTATTAGCTCTCTATTTTGTGGAGAAAAACTCTTCTGAAAGAATAGGAAAAACTGACTCTAAAGGTCTCCAAAATCTTGGCTCAAAACAATGACCAAACCCCCAAATTTATAGGCCAGAAAAATATAACCGTTGGGGTCTGTCAGAGCTGTCGGTCGACCCGTGCGGTCGACCGCCAACGATCAGAAATCAGACCGTTGGAGCCACGGTCGACCGCCTGGGTCGACCGACCCACTGGAGCTGAGAGTCTAACTCTCTGTCGGTCGACCCGTACGGTCGGCCGAACTTTCCAGAGAGCTCTGCTCTCTGGAGCGGTCGACCGGCACGGTCGGCCGTCCTCCAGTACACAAAGGCGTGCACGTCGGCCGACCGGTCCGGTCGGCCGACTTCAGTATTAGTCGACTTATAAAGATAGTAAGTCGACTTATCCGAAGCCTGAAATAATTTTCTGGGATTTAAAACATGGACTTTTTGGCTCAAATAAAATTCCATAAAATACTTAAAAATCTACAAAAATAGTTTAACCAATATACTTTGATAATCAAACATGCTTGCACAAAATCAAGGCATGTTATAAAAGATTGGACTATTTTTGTAACTTGGAAATATTTGGCTCATCATAAAAACTGTATTTTCCAAAACATGTTTTCTAGACTTTATTTTTCCAAAACATCTTCAAATACAAAAACAAGATATTATAATTCATTTTAAGGCATAGTGTGTATGGATGTGATCCACTACACAATCAAGATGAAATATCTATGTTTTTGGTATTAAGCTCTAAATATGGTTTTGGTTAAAAGATAAGTATATGAGAAACACCAAAAGCCAAACTTGTATTTTTAAAAATGAAAAATCTTTTCTAAACCAAAAATTCTTTTATGAAAACAATTCTATCAAGAGTGTGTGTGCATGGTATACTTGAGCAATCCACCAACTATCTATCCTTTATATTTTTAACTAAAACAAAAACAAAATCTTATACCTAGACACAAGTCTTCATCTTCTTGAAGTCTTCACTTGAAGGCTTCTCATCTTCTTGACTTGGTCCAAGCTTGATCCAAAAGCTCCTTGGATCACACCGTGCTAGCTCCAAATCTTGACATTTTATCCTTTGTTGAGCTATGTACCTACTAAGATCTTGATAATGAATCTGTCACTAATTAACCATAAGATCATTAGTAAACATAACTTCATGAGTTGATCATCATCAAAACTAGGTGATAGGCCTTTGGGCCAACAGTGGCTGCCTAGGCACGACCATATGGAGAGGCTGCGAGACAGCACCGACGGCTGGCCGGCGGCGGTTGGCTGGCCGGCCGGAGGTGATGGGGGAAGAGAGATAAACAAGAGATAAGAAAGAGAAGGGGAAAGAGAAGGGGAAAGAAAAAGGGAGAGAAAGAGCAAGAGAGAGGGGAGAGCAGGGCGCGATGGTCGGGCTAGGCGACGCGCAGGTGAGGGGAAGAGGAAGAGTAGAGGGGGAAAGGGATAAAGAGTGAGAAAGATTGCACTGAGAGAGAAAGAAAGAAAGAGAGAGTAGAGAGAGAGGTGGGTTGGTGGCCGATATGGTCAAGCCATGCCGACGATAAGGCCTGGCCGATGACAGTCCCAGAGGAAAGAGAGGGGAGAGAGAGTGGGTGAGTGGTAAGAGTGAGTGGGAGATGTAAAGAGAGAGAAAGAGTGAGGGAGTGATGAATAGTAAAAGGGAGAGAGAAAAGAGAAAGTGAGAGCCTAGAAGAAATAGAGAGGAAGGAAGAAAAAGATGGTGGTGCAGTTGAGGTAGGTAGGAAGTGATGAGAAGAGTGGAGAAGGGAAGAGAGAAAAAAAGAAGGGAAAAGAATAAGTATTATTATAATATATTTAATTCGGTTAATTTTTATTAGTTTAAAAAATTCTCAAAAATTCTTAAAAATAGAAAATATTATCCTGAGTAATACTATGAAATCAGATCCTCGAAATTCATCCCCATTTATCAAATAAAAATCCTGGAGTTACTCAGTGCTACTCATCGACATCGAATTCCAGAGATTTTTCAAAATAATCCAAAAAATTTCAAAAAATTCTAGAAAATTCAAAATATTGCAAATTAACGTTTGAAACTGAAATGGGCCTAGTATAACTATCAGGAAGGTTAAATCAAGTATTTTCACCGTATCAGATATTGATACCGAGATACACACATCTAGAACCCGTGGTTATAGAGCAGTTGCATGCACCAATGTAGTTTTATGCATCCTTTTTATATTTTTGTAGAAATTTGGCATGAGATATAAACTGACATTATAAATTTTTGTATAGAAATAATATAGAATATGTGAAAATTACAAGCGAGAGATCATCATATATACATGAGATAATAATTGTTCCAAAACAAAACCAACTTGAGATTTTTTTACTTACCTTCATAAATTTTCTTTTGTGTTTTCAAGTATGAATTGTTACACACTAAAAAAGACAAAATCTTGTACAACTTTTCAACTGGTCAGAACCAGAACGATATCCAACTTATTGACATCTACAAAAGACAGGTCGTGGACAAGCTGATGACCAACTCAACACATCCCAAGGGACAAAGTAGAAACTCAGGTGCTGCTGATCTAGTGAAACAGACAGTAGGCTAAATAATACTTTTTGAGGCTAAGTCAGCTTAATACTTAGCCTCGCTCGAGCCCAAGGTGCAAGCCTCGCTCAAGAGGCTAATTATCTAGCTTCGCCTTGAAGCCCTTCAAAGCTCAGCAAAGAGCAGTAGCAGCTTCGCCTGAAGCTCCACATAGCCATACATAGGGCCAATTCTAGGTTCGCTGAGGCTTTAGCTCTGATTAAGAGCTTCTAGCCTCGCATGCAGAACTAAATCTAGCCCCATGTGAGGAGTTAAATCTAGTCTCGCGTGAGGCTAAATCCAGCCTCGCACGAGGCTTTCTATACCTCTATGCGAGGTTTGGCCAAGTCAAACCTTTGACCTAGGATTTAGTGGACTAACCCCACTATGTTAGTGGGGTTAATGTCACTTTAAGTGGGCGGTTACACCCGCCCACTTCACCCCACGTTCAGTGAAAACAGTCGGGTCAATAGGACTTTTTAGGCTTCACGAGCCTGTCTAGCCTCACATGCGGCTCACATTTAGCCTAGCGCGGGCATTATAGTCTCGCACGAAGCTCAAAATAGCCTCTGGCACGATCGTAACTAAATTGTTATCAGTCATGACTGAATTCTATGGGCAGTTACACCCCTCAAGAGCGTATAAATAGCTCATCTGGAAATGAGCTCAGGGCAGAATCAAGAGAGCACATAGAGAAGGCATCGTGCACGAAGCATCAATGTAACGCCCCGGTCCCACGGATACGGAGACGTCACTGCGACGTATATACGTAGGTCAAAAGGTGCCCCCACGTATATACGCTAAGCATAAAAGTACAACAAGGATCAGAGTACACGACAAAGCGTGGTATTCATACAAATGCCAACACAAGAAGTACATATACAAAGTTATCACAGGATATTATAAAGTATTACACATTACATGTGTATTACATCATAACCAAGTCCAAAAGAAATATATACAAATATGTATACAAAAAGCTCACAAGTAGAAAGAAGATCTCGTGAGTCAAAAGGTAAGTCTGGCACGAGGGGACTGGGACTAGTCCGCCTGCTCACTAAGGTAAGCTTGGTCCTCTGTGGATGGTTCCACTTCGTTCCAAGCTTCGGAATCTGAATGTGCAAATCCAAGGAGTCAAGACACATAACAATAAACAACTATAGCCAAGTGGCTAAGGGACATGAATAAGGGAAGATGAACAGTCATAAGGAATATCAGCTAACAAGTATGAAAAGCATGAAGAGATAAAATCATAATACCATGAATCTACAGTTAATGTCTTATTATTATTACTTGTCTTACTGTGATATCTAACTATGTGACCCAGCGTCCCAGAGCACATAGATCCATATCCTAGTAAAGCAAGGTTGTTATTGGAAACAGCGGTTGTATCGACGAACTATGTTTACAGTGGGTCCCGTGCATGCCCGGGACCACGGTCCAGGGTGTTCCGTTGCTTGATGACGGAACCAGCCGCAAGGCCTATCAGGAGGGACTTATGTATGCCCTTTGTCATGACTGTATCAGGAAGAGGGAGCAAGCACTCCCCTCGGTCCCCTGGAGGCCCTCAGGTCAGACCGGAAATATAATTGTACAATATACCTAATGCCACTGTAAACACGAACACATATCGATATCCGCATGTTTTCCCCCGACCCATGTGTAAGTTGGTCCATTTTATGCAAAAGTCAAGTGTATCATGCTTGGTTCAAGGGATGGCATGATAAGTGGTGATATTCACATTTTAACAAGTTATGGAGCGATGATATGTAATAACAAGTCATGAAGTAATATGAGATAATGTCTATCAAGTAACATGTCATGTATTACCAGTTATGAAGCATGAACAAAAGTAATATGCCATACATGTATCAACAATAAGATCCAAATTCAGAACAGAATCAACTAAGTCAAACAGTCAGAATTAGTCGACTAGGTGGAAGGGTTAGTCGACTATTAGGGGTCTTAAGTCGACTACTAGTCTGGATGAGTCGACTAAAACTGGGAAACAGAGAGTTGGGTTCTGTTTCAGGGAAAGTTAGTCGACTAGGGTTGTAAGGGTAGTCGACTAACAGGGAACTACTAGTCGACTAATGGATACCTAAGTCGACTAAGTCTGAGATACAGAGAGTTGATGTTTTATTTCAGGAAAACAGGAGTCGACTGGGGAGAAATGGTAGTCGACTAGGGGTCTCTAGTCGACTGGAAATCTGGTCTAGTCGACTAAAACTGTGAAATCAGAAAAGGTTAAGTTTCAACTAAAGTGGATTAGTCGACTAGTCCCTAGGTCTAGTCGACTAATCGTGGGAAAACAGCAAACAGAACAGATTTCTAGGGTTTTGTTTGAGGGTCTAAAAATATGATTTTTATGTCACAAGTGTGCATGATTTGTCAACACAAGTACACAAAGGAGTTTACAAGTCTTGGTGAGTAGATATACTCACTTCGAACGGTTATGTGAAGCTTATACGAGTTCGAACGGATCGTTTGCCGATGATATCACCAACTAGGTCCTTGGCGATGCTTCCGACGAAGTGAGATGCGATCCAAATCCAAGGGTTGTAGTTGCTTAGGAAGGAGATGAAGGCCTTGAGGTGGTTTGGAGTTAGGGTTTGAGATGGAGAAGGAAATGGTGAAGGCTAAACTCTTGGTGAAGTGAAGAAAAGAGAAAAGAATTGTAAAAGAAAGTTTATATAGGTTTTGATTTTTGTAAAGGAGATGTAAATAAAGAATTTGAGAGGGGGTTTATTGCAAAATAGGAGAAGGGATGGGTGTCCCTCACCTTGGCCACTTGGCCGGCCATGGGAGAGAGAGAGAATGGAGGCATTAATGAGGAAGGGTGTGGAGTTTGTTGGACTTTTGGATATTTTGGAGGAGAAGATATTTTGGGAATTTGGTGGAAGGAAAGAAGGAAAGAAAAAAGGAAAAGGAAAAAGGAAAAGAAATTATAAAATGAAGATATTTTCTTGATCTCCAAAAATGAAAATATCGGAAACACAGGTTCCTGGGTTTAAGTCGAGGATGCGGAAAACATTTCGGGAAATACCGAAATCGTCCGAAATTCAAGTATCTCGGAACGACTCGTAAATTTCACCAAAAATCAATAATAATATATGAAGACTAATAGTGAAATCCTTTTTAAGAAATACTTTATAGTTTTAAAACTAAAAATCCCGGAATCAGTTATCTACCGACTCCGTTGGAATTTTCATAAATTTATAAAATTCTCAGAAAAAGTATTTAAGTAGGGAATATGATTCTAAGAAATAAAGTCTAAAGGACCATTTAGAAATTCCTAACTGTTTGAGAATTAAAATTCCAGGAATCGATCAGCGACACTGGTCGACACCGGTTTTGAAGAAATTCATTTTATTTCAGGAAAAATCCAGAAAATCATATAAAATCTAATATATTGGAAAATGATATTTGAAATTGAAATCCGTCAAATACAGGAAGTAAATCGAAAAATACGGTCGAAAACTGAATACGCAACTAAGTACGTATTCTGGGAACAGGGCATTACAATCCACCCACCTTACAAAAATTTCGTCCTCGAAATTTCATAAGGTTAAAAGTAACAGGAAAGGTAACAGATAGATAAGGAAAAGAAGAGTGATAACAGTAGAAAAGAATAGAAGGAAAGAGTTTTTACCAAATCAAGATGTGAAGAGTTGAGGGTAACGCTCACGGATAACGTCCTCTCGTTCCCAAGTGGCCTCTCCTGGCGCATGTCTGTTCCAAGACACCAACACTAATGGTATAGCCTTGTTCTTCAGTGTCTTCACACTTCTGTCCAGAATGGCCATCGGCTGCTCCTGATATGATAAATCTGGCTGCAGTTCCAGTTCGGAATGATCCAAAATATGACTATCATCCTTGACATACTTCCTCAACTGAGATACGTGGAAAACATTGTGCACTTCGTCCAAAGATGGAGGTAAGGCCAATCTGTAAGACACATCTCCCACTCGCTCCAGAATCTCGAATGGGCCGATATATCTTGGACTAAGCTTTCCACGAAGACCGAACCGGATCACCCTTGGTAGGTGATATCTTTAAAAACACATGGTCACCTGCCTGGAACTCCAATGGCCTTCTCTGCGAATCTGCCCAACTCTTCTGCCGACTCTGAGCTGCCCTGAGGTGATCTCTGATGACTCTGACTTTCTCTGTTGTCTGAATCAGAATCTCTGGCCCCAAAAGTCTCCTCTCACCGACTTCATCCCAACAAATCGGTGACCGACACTTCCTTCCATACAATGCCTCAAAAGGTGCCATCTTGATACTTGCCTGATAGCTGTTGTTATAAGAAAACTCAGCCAAGTGAAGATGATTCTCCCAAGATCCCTTAAACTCAATCATGCAGGCCCTTAGCATATCTTCAAGGATCTGGATAGTCCTCTCAGATTGCCCGTCTGTCTGAGGATGATATGATGTACTGAATTTCAGACGGGTCCCCAAACTTTCTTGGAGACTCTCCCAAAAATGGGATCTGAATCTGGTGTCTCTATCTGAAACAATACTGACTGGAACTCCATGCAGACGAACTATCTCCTTCATGTACTTGTCTGCCAAGACCTCCGTTGACTGTCCCACCCTGAATGGTATGAAGTGAGCTGACTTGGTGAGGCGATCAATGATGACCCACACAGCATTGTTACCCTTGGGACTACGAGGTAATGCCGTGACAAAATCCATAGTGATGTGCTCCCACTTCCATTCGGGTATCGGCAAAGGATGTAGAAGTCCAGCTGACCTCTGATGCTCTATCTTTATCTGCTGGCACACCAGGCACTTGGCTACAAACTGAGCTATCTCCCTCTTCATAGCATTCCACCAAAACTGCTTCTTGATGTCCTGATACATCTTGTTTCCCCCTAGGTGTATGGAATAGGCTGAACTGTGAGCTTCTGCTAGGATCTTCTGTCGAACTTCTCCTTGGGGAACACAAAGTCTGCCTCCAAAATATAATGCACCATCTGGATGAATACAGATATCAGTCCTCAATCCAGCCTCTACCTGAGCTCGGAATGTCTGTAACCTGGGATCTTCCTTCTGAGCTTCCCTGATCTCATCTATCAATGCTGACTGGATCTGCAAAGTCATGAACTGTCCTGCCTTCTCAGTCCTTCGAACTAACATCAAGTCCAATCTGATAAAGTCCTGAATCAACTCCTTCTGCTGAGTGAGCTGGACAAGCACTCTATTCTCTGGCATCCTGCTCAGTGCATCTGGAACTGTATTGACCTTGCCTGGATGATATTGCAAGTCAATATCATAGTCCGCCATAAGTTCAAGCCACCTCCTCTGCCTCATGTTCAACTCTTTCTGTGAGAAAATATACTTGAGGCTCTTGTGATCCGTATATATCAACACTTTGTCTCCCAGAAGATAATGCCTCCAAATCTTCAAGGCAAAGATAACAGCTGCTAGCTCCAAGTCATGAGTTGGGTAATTCCGCTCATGAGTCTTCAGTTGCCTAGATGCATATGCTATGACATGATCATGTTGCATAAGTACACATCCCAGGCCTTTTCCTGATGCATCACTGAATATGACCATCCCTCCTCTCCCTGAGGGAGTCTTCAAGATTGGAGCTGAAATGAGCCTCTGCTTCAATTGCTCAAATGCTGCGGTACACTCCTCTGTCCAAATGTACCTTTCTCCTTTCCTGGTGAGCTTGGTCAACGGGGCTGCAATCCTAGAGAAATCCTGGACAAAGCGTCTGTAATATCCGGCTAGTCCAAGAAAACTCTTAATCTCAGTCACCGTCCTCGGAATCGGCCAATCTCTCACTGCCTGGATTTTGCTGGGATCAACTGAAATTCCTTCTGCTGAAACCATGTGTCCAAGGAAGGCTATGCTGTCCAACCAGAACTCACACTTGCTCCTCTTGGCATGAAGCTGCTCCTGCTGGAGAGTCTGCAACACAATCCTCAAGTGTTCCGCATGCTCCCTGTTGTTCTTTGAATAGATCAAAATGTCATCTATGAAAACAACAACAAACTGATCCAGATAGGGCGAGAACACTCGGTTCATTAAATCCATGAAAACTGCAGGGGCATTGGTGACTCCGAAAGGCATAACTAGAAACTCATAGTGGCCATAACGGGTCCTGAATGCAGTCTTTGGGATATCCTCTTTCTTCACCCTCAGCTGATGGTAACCCGACTGTAAATCTAATTTAGAGAATACCCGGGCTCCATGAAGCTGATCAAACAGATCATCAATCCTGGGTAAGGGATACTTGTTCTTGATGGTAACTTTGTTCAATTCCCTATAATCAATACAAAGCCTCTTACCACCATCCTTCTTGTTCGCCAATAGCACTGGAGCTCCCCAGGGTGAAGTACTTGGCCTAATCAATCCCCTGTCTGAATATTCCTGCAGTTGCTTCTTCAAAATCTCTAACTCCGTCGGTGCCATCCTGTACGGAGCCTTGGATATAGGAGCTGCTCCTGGAACTGTGTCAATGGAGAACTCGATCACCCTGTCAGGTGGCAGCCCTGAGATCTCAGCAAACACTCCTGGGAATTCATTCCACACTGGTACCTTCTGCTTCTGAACCTCCGAAGTAGTCATCCGTGTCTTTCCCTTGGTAGACTTCACTTCTCCACTGAATTGGAACTCCGGTTGATGAGGGATTCTGAAATTAATTTTCTTCTCCCTACAATCAATAACTGCATGGTACTGACTGAGCCAGGTCATGCCTAAGATTACGTCGTACCCTTTGGTGTCTAGTACGAGCATATCTATGGCCAAGGTCTTATCACAAAGTTCTACTGGACAATCAGTACAAACTCTAGAAGATACGACTACTCCATTCCCAGTATTAATATCCCATTTGTGGTCTAAAGATCTAACAGGTATAGAATGCAATGCCACAAAATGGTCTGAGATAAAACAATGGGAAGCACCGGAATCAAAGAGAGCGAGGACAGGTTTAGAATGAACTCTGATGGTACCTGTTATCACCTCCTCAGATGTCTCAGCCTCTGCTGCTGACAAATTGTAAGCCTGACCTCTACCACGCCCTGCTGCAGTCCTGGCTCCTCTCTGGACTGGGCGAACAACATGCTGTGGAGGAAGGGGAAGAGCTCTCCTCATCACTGGTCCCTGATTTCTCTGCCCAAGTGGCCCTGGAAGTGCCCTCTGTCCGTTCGGTCCTTGAGGTGCCGGCAAAGCTTGGTTGGCAAACCCAATTTTCCTGTGTGGACAGGTCTCTACTGCATGGTCTCGGGACCCACACACCAAACACAATCCATTTGCCCTACGGCAATTCTGCTGAGAATGACCTGGTTTCTGGCAAAAGTTGCAGATAGGACCTGGTCGAGCCATCTGGTAAGGAGCTGGTCTGAATGGTTGCCTCTGAACCTTTGCTGCTCTATATGGGCCTCCTCTTCCCATTGGTACAAATGGCCTCTTCATGGTCTGGCTCCCCATCTGGTCAACTTTCTTCTTCTCAAGCCCACGCTCCACCTCTCGAGCTATGGTGAGAACCTCAGAATAAGTCTTCAGCTGCTGGGGCATCAAGAAGACCTGTATGTCCATATGCAGGCCCTGCTGGAATCTGCTAGCCCGCTTCTCCTCATCCGTCACCATGTACGGAGCAAAGTGGCTGAGTCTGAGAAACTCCGCGGCGTACTCGTCCACGGACTTGTTCCACTGCTGGAGTCTGATAAACTGCTCTTCCATGTCCTTCTGAGCAGTAGCAGGGAAGAATCTGTTATAGAAACTCTTGGAGAACGTGTCCCAGGTGACAGGCTTCTCCAATCTGGCCTCTTCAGCGAGCCACCAAGTCCTGGCTATATCTTTCAACTGAATCTTGGCGACCTCAACTTGGTTCTCCTTTGGTACCCTGGCTGCATTCAGCAGATCTGTGGTATCCGTCAACCATTGTTCAGCATCCAAGGGCTTCTCTTCTCCCGTGAAGAGGCTGGCTGCAGCCTTCTGAAATCTGAAATATTCCCCGGCCTCTGATCTTTTGGAGCTGTCAACTCTTGCCGGAGAAGCTCAGTCTGCTGCTGCTGGTTCTCCATCATTGTCTGAATGACCCTTAGAATATCCACATTCTCTCCCGTGGGTCCATTCGAAGCTTGCCCCGAGTGGTTACGGCCCGTCCTTCGCTCCATACCGAGTTGGGAAAAGATAACTGGAATTTGAAAACAATTGGAAGGAGTTTAGGATACAAGGGAAGGAATCAAGAAGGAATCAAGGAGGACTTAATAACTTTGTATATTATAGTTGGCATCAGCAAATTATTAAAACTTGCCGCTCGATTGTACTTCAGGTGTGAGAGCCTAGGCTCTGATACCAATCTGTAACGCCCCGGTCCCACGGATACGGAGACGTCACTGCGACGTATATACGTAGGTCAAAAGGTGCCCCCACGTATATACGCTAAGCATAAAAGTACAAAAGGATCAGAGTACACGATAAAGCGTGGTATTCATACAAATGCCAACACAAGAAGTACATATACAAAGTTATCACAGGATATTATAAAGTATTACACATTACATGTGTATTACATCATAACCAAGTCCAAAAGAAATATATACAAATATGTATACAAAAAGCTCACAAGTAGAAAGAAGATCTCGTGAGTCAAAAGGTAAGTCTGGCACGAGGGGACTGGGACTAGTCCGCCTGCTCACTAAGGTAAGCTTGGTCCTCTGTGGATGGTTCCACTTCGTTCCAAGCTTCGGAATCTGAATGTGCAAATCCAAGGAGTCAAGACACATAACAATAAACAACTATAGCCAAGTGGCTAAGGGACATGAATAAGGGAAGATGAACAGTCATAAGGAATATCAGCTAACAAGTATGAAAAGCATGAAGAGATAAAATCATAATACCATGAATCTACAGTTAACGTCTTATTATTATTACTTGTCTTACTGTGATATCTAACTATGTGACCCAGCGTCCCAGAGCACATAGATCCATATCCTAGTAAAGCAAGGTTGTTATTGGAAACAGCGGTTGTATCGACGAACTATGTTTACAGTGGGTCCCGTGCATGCCCGGGACCACGGTCCAGGGTGTTCCGTTGCTTGATGACGGAACCAGCCGCAAGGCCTATCAGGAGGGACTTATGTATGCCCTTTGTCATGACTGTATCAGGAAGAGGGAGCAAGCACTCCCCTCGGTCCCCTGGAGGCCCTCAGGTCAGACCGGAAATATAATTGTACAATATACCTAATGCCACTGTAAACACGAACACATATCGATATCCGCATGTTTTCCCCCGACCCATGTGTAAGTTGGTCCATTTTATGCAAAAGTCAAGTGTATCATGCTTGGTTCAAGGGATGGCATGATAAGTGGTGATATTCACATTTTAACAAGTTATGGAGCGATGATATGTAATAACAAGTCATGAAGTAATATGAGATAATGTCTATCAAGTAACATGTCATGTATTACCAGTTATGAAGCATGAACAAAGTAATATGCCATACATGTATCAACAATAAGATCCAAATTCAGAACAGAATCAACTAAGTCAAACAGTCAGAATTAGTCGACTAGGTGGAAGGGTTAGTCGACTATTAGGGGTCTTAAGTCGACTACTAGTCTGGATGAGTCGACTAAAACTGGGAAACAGAGAGTTGGGTTCTGTTTCAGGGAAAGTTAGTCGACTAGGGTTGTAAGGGTAGTCGACTAACAGGGAACTACTAGTCGACTAATGGATACCTAAGTCGACTAAGTCTGAGATACAGAGAGTTGATGTTTTATTTCAGGAAAACAGGAGTCGACTGGGGAGAAATGGGTAGTCGACTAGGGGTCTCTAGTCGACTGGAAATCTGGTCTAGTCGACTAAAACTGTGAAATCAGAAAAGGTTAAGTTTCAACTAAAGTGGATTAGTCGACTAGTCCCTAGGTCTAGTCGACTAATCGTGGGAAAACAGCAAACAGAACAGATTTCTAGGGTTTTGTTTGAGGGTCTAAAAATATGATTTTTATGTCACAAGTGTGCATGATTTGTCAACACAAGTACACAAAGGAGTTTACAAGTCTTGGTGAGTAGATATACTCACTTCGAACGGTTATGTGAAGCTTATACGAGTTCGAACGGATCGTTTGCCGATGATATCACCAACTAGGTCCTTGGCGATGCTTCTGACGAAGTGAGATGCGATCCAAATCCAAGGGTTGTAGTTGCTTAGGAAGGAGATGAAGGCCTTGAGGTGGTTTGGAGTTAGGGTTTGAGATGGAGAAGGAAATGGTGAAGGCTAAACTCTTGGTGAAGTGAAGAAAAGAGAAAAGAATTGTAAAGGAAAGTTTATATAGGTTTTGATTTTTGTAAAGGAGATGTAAATAAAGAATTTGAGAGGGGGTTTATTGCAAAATAGGAGAAGGGATGGGTGTCCCTCACCTTGGCCACTTGGCCGGCCATGGAGAGAGAGAGAATGGAGGCATTAATGAGGAAGGGTGTGGAGTTTGTTGGACTTTTGGATATTTTGGAGGAGAAGATATTTTGGGAATTTGGTGGAAGGAAAGAAGGAAAGAAAAAAGGAAAAAGGAAAAGGAAAAGAAATTATAAAATGAAGATATTTTCTTGATCTCCAAAAATGAAAATATCGGAAACACAGGTTCCTGGGTTTAAGTCGAGGATGCGGAAAACATTTCGGGAATACCGAAATCGTCCGAAATTCAAGTATCTCGGAACGACTCGTAAATTTCACCAAAAATCAATAATAATATATGAAGACTAATAGTGAAATCTTTTTAAGAAATACTTTATAGTTTTAAACTAAAAATCCCGGAATCAGTTATCTACCGACTCCGTTGGAATTTTCATAAATTTATAAAATTCTCAGAAAAAGTATTTAAGTAGGGAATATGATTCTAAGAAATAAAGTCTAAAGGACCATTTAGAAATTCCTAACTGTTTGAGAATTAAAATTCCAGGAATCGATCAGCGACACTGGTCGACACCGGTTTTGAAGAAATTCATTTTATTTCAGGAAAAATCCAGAAAATCATATAAAATCTAATATATTGGAAAATGATATTTGAAATTGAAATCCGTCAAATACAGGAAGTAAATCGAAAAATACGGTCGAAAACTGAATACGCAACTAAGTACGTATTCTGGGAACAGGGCATTACAATCAAACAAGAGGCAAGGAGCAGCCATCAAACTGAAGGCATTGAGAGAGCTAGTAAGGATAACTTTTTCTTATTTCCCAGAAGCTCTAGAGAATTATTTCTCTAAGTTCAGGGTGTTAATACCCTATGGCCTTCCATCCTTTTAAGGAATCTTCGGAACCATGTGAGAAGGAATTCCAGGCAATAGCATTCGAAGATCGATCAATCGCATCATTAACAGGACAAAGTGATCGCGCGTTGATCGAACTCCCACTGGCATACTTCCTCAGAATCTTAGAAGAGATACTTGTAATTTTTTTCTTCCTTTTTGATTACTTATAATTTCCTTTTCACAATTTTAATAGAAAGCAAGATGGCGACTCCGCTGGGAAACATATTCTCCATTGTTGAGAGAATCAAGTGTCGCAATATGACGATCAGACCCTCGGGTCTATTGCTAAAATATTGGTCATTCACTTTAACCAAGAGAAGTTCGAAAAACTTCTCTCAGGGGGTAGCAAGAGTCCCCTACAAGTGCGCAAGCACAGGAAGGTCAGTGTAGCCAAAGTGTCATTGGCTACTTCTGGGAAAGTCTCTGTTGAGACTATTAAGGTTCTCTGTGAACCTAACACTACCTCATGCAAGGCTAGATAGGCTCCGCGCGAGCCTAAGCAGGCTCCGCGCGGGCCTGTCATAGTCCCAAGTGGGACTAAATTAGCCTTGCGCCAATGTACCAACATTGCACGCAAGACTATCAAGGCTCCATGCGAGCCTAAAACAGCCTCCATTAAGACTATGTGGATTGTAATATCCACAGATGCCTCTCTTGATTCAGCTTCGTATGAAGCTAAGACAGTCTTGGATCACAAGATCCCTCTGCTCCTCAGCTTCGCCTATCTCGCGAGGCTAAAGCCAAAGCACCCTGTGCTTAAACAAGGTTACCGCAACCTCGCTTGCTTTAACAACACTGATGGGCAGTGTTCAGCTTACCTCACGTGAGGCTAAGATCAGAGCACCCGTGTGTGCTAATAGCATCGCTGATCCAGTGTCGCTCTCAGCACCAAGTGCTAACAAGCTTTGCAGCGAGGCTAAAGGTAAAGTACTGCTGAGTGCTAACAGTGAGACTCTTCTAACCTCGCTTGCGGGAAAAGCTCTGCACAACAGAGCTAAGTTCGCCTCAAGGGCAGAATTAAAGCAGTAGCTTCGCCTTGCGAAGCTACTCCTCCAGGTGAAGCTACCTTAGCTTCGCCTATGACCAAGAAGAAAGCCCTTAAGACTAAGTCTAAGGCTTTTCAGTCCAAAGAGGCTAATATCAAATCTCATCAAGTCTCTGTGATGGATCGGTTGGTCTAATTAACATTGACTTGAGAGATTATTTGAGCAATAAGCGAAAGCTACACTCTGAAGAATACGTTCACATCTCGCCATCCCAGTGCGGACAAGCGGGGTGTCAACTTGTGATGGTGCACTCTATCCATTATTGTTTGGGAACCATCCCGACGACTTCACCTCCAAGCCAACATCGGTATTCAACCGGTTGTCGGTCCGAACTTCCAAGAGACCCGAGCCCCAGAAGAAAAAGGCGACATAGGTAAGCCATCTTGCAATCGCCTCTATTAACATGATAAGCAGAGGGAGGGATCTTTTCCAGTCGCAAAGATGGAGATGAGGAACCTTCACTCCTCCAGCCAGCTCCTCGGACTCTGACTATAGCCCCGGCTTGAGTAAGGTTCTGGTGAACCAAGAGGGTGCTTTCCAGGGTACTCGTTCGAGGGTAGCAATACCCTATGATTATGGGCAACCTTCTCATCAACTGGATCCATGTCACCTGCACCATTGAGGAACATTTTCTGGTGAGGAGGAGGAAGCCAGTGGATATGCTTTTTTAACTACTATCAGCTCGGTGCAGATGGGAGTTGTATCGGCTAACATGGCCAACAATAATGATGATGATCCTCGTCGGCGAATGGAGGCACAGAAGCAGACTTGCAGGGCTCAACAAGAAGCCTTGGATATATCTAGCAGACGCGATCTCAGCTCCTGACCAATCGGAATACCAATTACACCGGTAGTAACCATAATGAAGATGGGCATCACGATGGTGAACGCCCTAAGACTGAGAAGTCGAAGGAAAGCTCCTCAATTGATGTCGAGGTCATTAAAGGTATCCAGGCTAAGATTGCATCCCTAACCTAGAGGGATGAATTGAAGAAGGTAGGGATGACTCGTCCTTACCCGCTGGAGTGGGATTCAGTTCCGTACCTATCGAAGTTCAAGCCACCTACGTTGCACAAGTACGATGGCAAGGGCTCGCCTAACGAGCATATCTATTACTTCCGGTCTCAAATCGGTAATGTAATAGATAACGATGCCATCATGACCAGACTATTCATCGACACCCTTAAAGGGGTAGCCTTTGACTGGTTCAGTAGCCTGCTCAGCGGCTCCATCAACTCTTGGATTGACTGAGAAACTTGATTTCTCTCTCAATTCTACAGGACGATACCGAGGTGACTATGGACAAGCTCCTCTCAACTATCCAGAAAGGAGAAGAATTTGTGCGAGAATACATTGAGAGGTTCCACAATCTTTCGCTCATGTGCCCTACAGGCATACCATTACCCATGTTACTCCAGACATACCGGCATAACTTTCTTGACAGAATAGAAGTTCGTATGTGAGCTGTCAAAGTCCATACATGGAAGGAGCTTGTTGAGCAGACCGAGGTAGCTGAAAAATCGACTAAGAAGTTTAAGTTTCAACCCTCAGTCCCTAAAAACAAATAGGGGGTCAACACCAACGGCGTGATGCGACCCAATCTTCTCAATCAAAGGGGAAAGAAAGCATGGCCGTTGAGCTATCAGGGACAGCTTAACTAAAGCAGAAGAATAACATCAATGGCAATCAGGAATTCAAATTCCTACCAAAGGTGTACTTCTTCAAAGACGAGCAAGTGGTGGCGATCTTCCATTTGCTTCACAAGTGTAACAAGCTCAAGTTACCTGAAGCTCGATGACTTAATAAAGTGGGGCGTATAAATGATCCTAATTACTGCTCTTTTAGAGAATGGCGCATCACCTTATTAGCAGGTGCTATGTCCTCAATGATAAGATCTAAGCCTTGTAGATGCTGGAGTGCTGACTCTTAAGTCAGAACAAAAGAAAGTCACCGCCAACATGGTGACTCTTAATTTCGGGACATTCTCAAAGATGACTATCCAAGACGGATTGGTCTTTATCCCTAAGGCAAGATTGTGATATCATCAACTCTATGGCTGAACAGCAAGAAGCTAAAGGCTCATCCCTATCCCGACAGAATCTAGAGAAATCATGTGGGTCTATCTAGATATTGTCAAAGATGAACAATAGGAGACCAATAAGCCCAAGCTCAAAGGCAAGTCATGCAATGCCGTCTCTCTCACAGCAAATGACGGCTCTATAACTCAGAAGGAGAAAAGCCTGCCTTAGCAGCACAACCTTCCACATCGCAGTTGGTGGGTACACGTTATGGTGAACAATACTTACGACAATACAACCAGACACCTGAAAGAGCAACCCAACTAGCGACGTCAGCACCTGTCCAAGCCCCAATGCCAAAGGACAAGGAAAAGTAGAAGGAGATTCGCTTTGATGAGTCCTTGAAGAAGAATCCTTCCATAGGACTGAATACTCTCTTTCGCTTTGACATATTGGTGCAATTGGCCAATATCCCAGCTCATATTACCCTGCATGAGCTACTCCGCCTCTCGAAGGAAACGAGAGAGGTACTTACAGATGAGCTTACTGATTCAGAATCATTTACAAAAGAAGATAGAGCCTCATGTTCCCGATGTCATCTGGTACAACAACAGGTGCCATGCATTACCTTTACTCCCAAGGATATGCTCCTCAAAGACAACCGACACGATAGACCCTTGTACTATAAAGGATATATTGGGTCTATATATATTGAGAGAATACAAGTTGATCATGGGTCTGCTCTAAGCATTATCCCAAAGAGACTGTTTTATTTTCTCGGCATCCCATTGAGCAGGTTGTCAACAACAACTTTAATCATATATGGCTTCAACGCCGGGAGTAGTCATCCTCTGGGCAAGATTCATCTCCGATGTCAAATTGAAGACTTGAAATCAGAAGTAACATGCTATGTCTTCGATGCCAACACGTCATATAATCTTTTGTTCGGGCAACCTTCGATCCATGATAATTGGATCGTCGTGGCTTCCACACTTCATCAATGCTTCAAATATGTGAATGACAAGGAAATGGTCAGGACGATGTAAGCAGAAATACAACCATTCAAAGGGGTGGAGAACTACTTCACTGATTCTCTACTTTATAAAGAGGACGATAAGGTGATAGACAAATTGTTGCTTGATGACATCGATAGCGGCAACTAAACATACTCAGAATCAGGAGAAGATCCAGAGGTTTCTTTTGATGAAGAACCGACTGTAGCATATATGAACGATCATGATTGTAATAACTCCGCCGCCAATGGCGATGAATGGGTCCTCAATGAAAATGTCAATTTTGATTTTTTCTTGTGTTATGATGATGTAAATAGTCCTATTGACATGAGCCCCTACACATGCCTCTGCTTATTTCAATGACATGCATGCATATAGAAGAGAATGATTGATCTATATTTGTAGTCCCATCTTCTAAGAAGGACCAGCCGTCCATTTATATTTGGCAGAGTCCGACTTGGATTACCACATCCAATAATTTGGATGAAGACTTGAAGCCCTCACAATTCTTTCACTATGCACGGTCAGCGCACCGTATGATGAAAGGAATGGAATATGACTTTATGTCATGGTGAAGGCCTGAACTTTAGAAAAGAACGACAGTTCCTTTACAGCCTTCCTACCGAAAGGAAAGCCTGTAACTACTACAATTGGACTCGTAGGGGGTTGAGATATATTACTTCATTTGCTCAATCTGATCTAGAATTTGAAAGGCCTATACTGTCACATTCTTTAGAATCTTCAGAGTGAGAATCTGATGCAAGTGTGGGGGTTGCCTTCAAGAAACTCTTCGTCAACATGGCCTCGACCAGTCAGGTGGAATCAGAAGAGGACATTGAGCCATTCGACACTGATTCTTGGGCTCAACAACTGGATCTTCAGTGGGAGAAATATTTTGAACAATGCAATCCTCTTTACAGAAAATAAAGTGATTCAAATTGATGTTGGTAATCAAGCATACTCGAACCTCATCTCTATAACCGAAAGTTTATCGCTGATAGAGAAACAAGACCTTACATCCCTGATAAAGGAGTATATAGATGTTTTTGCTTGGAGTTCTGAAGACATACCTGGTCTCGACCCTCAGGTGGCTATACATCGCCTCAACATCAAATCGGATGCTAAACCGATCAAGCAAAAACAGCGACGCTTCCGATCGATATTATGGAGGCAATCGAAGCTGAGGTCCAGATACTCATCGAGTGTGGCTTCATTCGAGAGGAATAGCACCTAGATTGGGTTGCTAATATTATACCCATCCTTAAAAAGAACGGAAAGATCCGGGTCTGTATTGACTTTCATGATCTTAATATAGCATGTCCTAACGACGAATTTCCATTACTTATCACAAATGTCATGAATGACAATACTTGTGGCTTCGAAAGGATGTCATTTATGGATGACTTTTAGGGTATAACCAAATTGAGATGTACCCGGATAATGAAAAGCATACATCATTCCAAACACTGTTGGGCGTGTTTTGTTACACGGTTATGCCGTTTGGCTTAAAGAATGCGGGTGCCACCTGTTTTCCATTATGTTTGCAAAGGGGAAAAACTTACAAAAAAGAGTTTGAGGAGCTAAATTACAAGTATTCTTAAAAGATTACAAGTAGATCCCCTCAGAGATTCTGGAGAAGTGTGCCGATAGGAGTCTGGTCAGCGCGCGACCACTTTGTCCCTTTGACGATGCGAGCGATGAGATTCCCTTCTCGCCTGGTTCCGGAATCAGAGAATAGAGGATTGGTAGAACCCTCTTGCTGCTTCTCAAAATCGCCTTCGATAAGGAATTCCTTCTCGCCTGGTTCCGGAGATTCCTTGAGAGGAAGGACGACGTTAGGGTATCAACACCCTGGATAGAGAAAGCAATTCTCTAAAAGGTCTCTGAATTCGAGAACGCACGGTACGTTATGAAGAAGCCTCAGTCGAAGAAGCTAATTGATCGATTCTTGCGATCAGAAGGCAATTGATGGCTCCTTCCTCTGCAATCCGATGCCTCTCCCTTGTGCCCCTGACGGGCTATTTATAGGGAAAGTAAGGGTATAATCGTCCCCTTTGAAGATATAGAAACAGATTGAACCGAATCTGTTTGAATCTGGAAAGTAGCCTTGCTGCGAGGCTATAATGGCTTCCGCGGAGCTAGAAAATGGCAAATCGGTTGATCTTTCCGATATGTTATGATCCTTTCCATATCGTTGATTGATTCTCCTTGATCCACTTACTCGTTTCAAGAGAGTCAAGAGATTGTGGCAATCACCTGCCATATTTGAATCCTGATTGGATTTGATTAGATTGAATCCGATCTCATCAGGAGATTTGATTGGTCAAAGGTTGACCATAGCAGGCTGATGGCGGAGCTGCCCGCTTTGAGGCTCATAGCGGAGCTAGAGGCAATTCCTGGCGAAGTCCGAAAAGAGGGTCTTCGGCGAAGTCCGAAAAGAGGGTTTTCGGCGAAGCTATCAGTTAGCTTCCTGGCGGTGCTCTGGATGATGTTAGCCTCTCAAGCGAGGCTATCTCCTTGGGCTAATGTAATGCTAAATGCTAGCATTTTAGACCTGCTGAGGTCTGTTAGAAACAATCCGGGTTCACTGTTCTGCTTGCTGGATCAGTGGAGTCCATCGCTTCCTTGTCCCTTGGAGGTGGGTGAAAACTGGTCTTCAGCTCGTCTGTCCCTTGTCTTTTGTAAATGTCAACAAGTTTAGACATCGTTCGGACCAATGAGAATCTTGTCTTTTTTAAGTGTCAACAAGACCCCCTTCAAAGTTTTCGAAAGTCTGCAATAGCCCAGATTTCGAAATACTTTGAACTGCTGTGATGGTGGTGTGGAGTATGAACATCGCCATGATGGTTGAGTTCAGCTTCGCCTTCAATCCTGCTTTGGGATGTGGATTCGCCGAGGAATCATGTAGACTCGCGTCTGGGTAGCTTCGCGGCTAGGTAAGTTCGCTCTGGAACATCTGTCGCTTTCCCGAGGCCAACTGCCGTGGGCCAGTTACGAGGAGGATTACTCCTTTCTTCATGCTGATCGAGGGAGATATTCTCCGATTTGCACGTTTCCAAGGGAGGATATTCCCTTTCTTCTAGGCGCAATAAGTGCCTTTTATGAGGGAGACGTTCTCTTCCCTTGTACGGTTCCAATGGAAACCGTTCCTGTTATCAAGGCGCAGTAAATGCCTTGAATGCGCTCGTGCTTCCACGCTTGAGGTGATCGCACTCAGGCCATGGGGCCTATAAATAGGACACTTGAGGTCCTCTGAAGAGAAGTGCCTTGCCTTTCTTCTCTTCTCTTGGTTGTGAGAGATACTCAGATCTCTGAATTAGTAGGAAAACCCACTCTGGTTGTCTAACCGGCCAAGGACCAGTAAGTCTTGATCATTCAAAGACTTCACTGCTTTTAGGGAACTCATCTCCCTTGATTTAGCTTTGGCAGCTCGCTTCAGGGATTAGCTTCCCTTGTTCTTCATCTTGCAATTGGCTGCTGCAGAGAAGGATCTCATCATAGTTTTCTGTGAAGCTATCATCTTGGCTTGATCAGTGAAAGATCGTTGCTTGTTAAGTCCGCTGCACAGGCAGGACTTGGGACTTGGCTTCTTCAATAGTTGAGCCAGTCTTGCCATATTGGCGAGGTTGAGACTGTTCTTCACAAGATCAGTCTGACTTTGCCGTATAGGCGAGGCTAGGACTTGGCGTTTGCTGAGCCAGCCCATGGTTGCTGTGCAGGTGGAACTTGTCCTCTGCTGAAGTCGGATTGCTTTGCCGCTGAAGAATCTGACTTAATGTTTTTGCAGCTCTTTCTGTGCTTAACTGCTAACTTGCTTCAATTTGCCTTGCAGCGAGCTATGCTTGCCAGTCTGGTGACTTGATGGAAGAAGCCATAAAATTGCCTTATGCTTCCCCGGTTGAAGCTTTACTTTTAAGCAGGAGGAACAATTCGGGGCAGCGGGTGCGCGTCCCAGAGGCTGTTGGCAGCCTCTATCCGAGATGATTCGATCTGAGGTGAGGCTGGTTGCCGACTTTCAACTTTGGTGGCCTTCGTCGGGGACGATCCACTTCAGGGGAGTGGCCTCACACCCGTCAGATTACTAGCATCAAAACTAGTTCCCATTATAGGTGATCTGACGTGTTGGCGGCGATAAGCTTTTATTGCCAGGCTTCAAAAAAAATGGCCTGATAAGACCCGCCATTTTGTGGAGAAAAATGACCGTGTCCCGGTGGCAGAACTGGTTACAGCCTTGTGCAGGAGGAAGGCCTTTCGTGTCCAGTTGATCTGGTCTGGAAGCAGATAAAACCGCTTGTATGCCTTTTATGCAAATGGCCTTGCTAGGCAACTTGGTGTGTTGTATGAAACACAACTTTGATGTAATATCAAATGTATCTTTGCTTTTAGATCAATGAAAGTTCTTTGTCTGATCATTTGATTTTGCTTGCTTCACTGAGAGTTTGGCCATTGCTGGGCTAGACTGCGCACGGGCATAGCCCTTCCTTTGAATGATCTTTGCGAGGCTGTCACGTCAGCGCCTCTTTAGAGGGCTAATTCAAACTTTCGGTTAAGTCCTTGAAGGATTGCGCGAAGTCCGCACTTTGCTCTTGTGCGGAGTTAACCCCTTAGTGGGATTGAACCGTCGCCTTTTGGGAAAGCGCCTCAGGCGCTTCGGGCACTGTTTCGAATTAATTCGAAACGGCGGCATGAGCCCTTTTTCGAGGCCTTGATTTAGGCGCTGATTGGCCTATAAAAGCCCGATCGGGCTGAGAGAAAATCATCATTTCTCTTTGAATTTTCCAGAGTACTTGACTCTTCTTTTCTTCCTTTTTCAAGAGTTCAAAAACTCCTGTAATTCTTCAATGACGCCCAAGAGACGAGCGGGAAAGGAAGCAGCGACTTCTGCAGCGGAGGGCCCTCCTCCGTTCATTGAGCGACCGATCGCTGGTAAGAGACTCTCTAATCTGATTAGAGAGTGGTCTTCATCCTTTGGAGTCGATACTCGCTATTAGGACGATCGAAATGATCTGTCCTTATCAGGGAACTCGTTTCCTTAACTTCCCTATTTTGCTTGCACCAGGGAAGTAAGAACTGAACAGTTCTTCTCTTGGGCTTCCATAGGAAGCCATTGCTTGGGCAATCTTCATCCTGTTGAGGAACAGGATATGGGTCGTGTGCCTTCAGTTGTGGCCACGAAGGGTGACTGTTATCCATAACGTCCTTTTGATGACGCCAGCCCTTAGGGCTATGCCACTTCTTGCAAAGATGCAGTCTTATCTGTGAAGCGAGCTTTTTATCAAAGCTATTATCCCGCTGTCCCTGCTTACTGGGCGAGCTATGCCTTAGCGAATTTTTGTGTCTTCGCGTCGATTTGATTGGTGAACTAATCATAGTTCATTTTCTTTTGTTTTTGCAGTGCATCACGCCTCCGGCCTCCAGAACAGTCTATTTGGCTTACCAGTCGAGCAGGGAGCATCAGCTTGCAGTTCATCGGGCAGGCTTCCTTGTTCAGTGAGCCGAGCCCCCTTGTACGGGATACGCTCATTCAGAGTGGTGGCCCGCAGGCCATGCGGAGCATTTTGACTACGGCTCCGTTTGAAGATATCGACCGTCAGGCTTACAAAAGCCTGACTTCATGTTCGGGGATGCTGCAACCTGATCCCGATCGCCAGCTACAGGCCGGTGAAGGCCAGTGGATCTTCCAGTTGGACGGAGAGATTCTATCTCCCGTCTACTAAGCGGCATTTCGCTTTGTCTTCCTTCGCGAGCGTGACTCAGGCTCGGAAGATGGCGTGGGGCGTGAGCCTAAATGCCGAATCTGTAAGTGTCGGGAGGTTGACATGCTTGGAGAAAGAGAGAGAGGCTCTCTTTGTGCGCATTCCGGACGCGCGGATCTCGATCAGAGGTGTAATGTTAACCTGATCGAGAGCAAGATCCTTGATTAAGGATAATACTTCTTTAAGAATTTGCCATTGATCGGCATCATGAGGAGGTCGCCATCTGCAGTTGTAAGGCGGTATGCTCCGTTTGAATAGACTGTCTCTATCACAAACGGTCCTTCCCATTTAGGCTGAAATTTGCCTTTGGTCTTGTGCGTCATAATCATCGGTCGTCCGACGGCTAAGACTAGGTCTCCTTTGTGGAAGACTCTCTGCTTGACCTTCTTATTGAAGGCTTTTGACATCCGAGCCTGATATAGCTCGATATGTTGCTGAGCTTGCAGCCGCTTCTCGTCCAGGGCTTCGAGCTCTTGAAGACGCAGGCGATCATTGTCTTCTGATGTCATCTTAGTAGTCAAGGCTACCCGTAATGATGGCATCTGGATTTCCAATGGGATGACCGCTTCGCACCCATATACCAGGGAGAAGGCGTATTGCCTGTCGGTGTCCGAACCGTAGTCCGGTAGGCCCAAAGGCATTCACCGAGCTTTTCGTCCCAATCTCGCTTGTTCGAGGAGACAAACTTCTTGAGCAGCTTGATGATTGTCTTGTTGAATGCCTCTGCCAAGCCGTTGGCAGCAGGATTGTAAGCTGTTGAAGCCATATTCTGAATTCGGTATTTATCGCAGAACCGATAGAATCCTTGGCTTATGAATTGAGGACCATTGTCATGGATGATCCGCCTGGGGATACCAAATCGATGGATGACATGGTGTTTGATGAAGCTAACCAGATTGGAGGTTTTAACTTCGGCCAACGGTGTGGCCTCTGCCCATTTTGAGAAGTAATCGGTTATTGCCAGGATAAACCGATGACCTCTTGCCGAAGAGGGACTGATTGGCCCTGCGACATCGATTCCCCATGCTTCAAATGGCCATGAAGCAACAGTAGGGTGGAGCAACTCCGAAGGTTGGTGTATGAAGTCTGCATGGACCTGGCACGCCTTACACCTTCGTGCGTATTGGGTGGCATCGGCCATCATGGTCGGCCAGTAGTACCCAAGTCTGTGCAGCCTGTCTTTAAGCTTTGGACCTGGCTGGTGAGCTCCGCAAATACCATCATGTGCTTCTTTAAGCACTTCCTGTGCCTCTGAATGAGAGAGACAGCGGAGGAGGACACCGTCATATGAATGACGGTAGAGTGTCTTCAAAGTGGGATCATAGTAGAAACGGAGCGACCTTCGTCTGATGGACGCCGCTTCTTTGGGATCATCTGGAAGCAGACCGTGCAGAGCGTAGTCAATGAGAGGGAAGCGCCAATCCCTCGGCTCAAGATCCACGGAGATATTATGGACCTCTTGGATCCTTAGCATATGCTTAGAGCATACGAGATGCCGGGTTGCGACTGTGAGGTGATACTCGGTGTCGGCCGGTAAGGCTAGCGTCGTCGCTAATGCAGCGAGAGCATCCGCCTTGGTATTTTGGGATCGGGACACATGCCCGATGTAGAAGCCTTCGAATAAGCTAGCCAATTCGATGGCTGTATGATAATAAGGCACCAAGTCCTCATGACGGACCTCGTATTCGCCTTTAACCTGATTTATGATCAGCTTTGAATCGCCATAAGCTTCAAGGTAGCGTACCCCCATTCCCTGGGCGAGCTGGAGGCAATGAGTAGGGCATTGTATTCCGCTACATTATTAGAGCATGATTCTGTCAAGGAGAACGCTCTGGGAAGGATATGATCCTGTGGGGAGATGAACACAACCCCCACTCCGGCAATAATCTTTCCTTTGGGGCCCATCCGCGATGCTCCGTCGAAGAACATCTGCCACACTTCCTCTGCTGAGGTCGCATTAGATTCGAAGACTTCATCAGGGATGTCTTCGTGAAGTTTTGAATGTTCTGGAACTGGATGAGCAGCTAAGAACTCTGCAAGGGCCTGGCCTTTAACTGCCTTCTGAGGAGTAAAGGTCATGTCGTATTGAGACAACAGAAGTGCCCATTTAGCCAACCTTGAATTCAGCGACCCTGGCTTCGTCATGAGAAGTCGTAAAGGGTTCACCTTGGAGATGACATGTATGGTTTGGCCAACCAAATAATGTCGTGTCTTCTGAACAGCGAAGACGAGAGCTAAACACTCTTTCTCAATAGGATTGTACCGAGATTCTGCTCCTATGAGAGTTCTACTCAGATAGTAGATGGCTTGCTCATGGCCATTGTCGTCCTTCTGAGCGAGGAGGGCGCCGAGGGAATAATCCAGGGCTTTTACATAAAGCAGGAATGGTTTTCCTGATGTAGGGGCCACTAAGACAGGAGGTTTTGTGAGATACCTTTTAATGTCTTCATAAGCTTCTTGACAAGCTCGATCCCACATGAAGGCAGTACCCTTCTTCATTAGTCGGGTAAATGGTTGGCAACGGCCCGATAGATTTGCTATGAATCTTCTGATGTAGGCTAATCTGCCTTGCAAGCCTCGGAGCTCTTTGAGATTCCTTGGTGGATGCATGTCCTGGATGGCTTTGACTTTGTCTGGGTCCAAATGGATCCCTTTTGATGTGACAATGAACCCAAGGAATTTGCCACTAGACACTCCCAAGAAGGATTTTGTCGGGTTCATTTTCAGCTGATGAGCCCGCATTATGTCGAACATCGTTCTCAGATCGCGAAGATGTTCATTTTTGCTGCGGCTTTTGACGGCAATGTCGTCAACATAGCACTCCACCGTCTTTCGGAGATGGTCGCGGAAGATCATGCTCATCGCCCGTTGGTAGGTTGCTCCGGCGTTCTTCAGTCCGAAGGGCATTACAGTGTAGCAGTATACCCCCAATGGCGTTCGGAAAGAAGTATGCTTCTCGTCATCAGGATACATCTTGATCTGGTTGTACCCTGAGAAGCCGTCCATGAAAGACATCCTCTCGAACCCGCATGTGTTGTCGATCATGACATCGGTGATCGGCAGTGGGAATTCATCTTTGGGACAGGCCGTATTGAGATCACGGTAGTCGATGCAGATTCGTATTTTCCCATTTTTCTTGAGGACGGGGACTATGTTAGCCACCCAATCTGGATGTTGTTCCTCCCGGATGAAGCCACAAGCAATGAGTTTATGAACTTCGGCTTCAATAGCCTCCATGATGTTTGGGCGGAACCGACGTTGTTGCTGCTTGACTGGCTTAACGTCGGGCTTGATGTTTAGACGGTGCATAGCGACCTGTGGATCAAGTCCAGGCATGT
This sequence comes from Agave tequilana, assembly GCA_038442645.1. Lineage (NCBI taxonomy): Eukaryota > Viridiplantae > Streptophyta > Magnoliopsida > Asparagales > Asparagaceae > Agave > Agave tequilana. Next base: position 180,470 of record JAVJIF010005703.1, on the reverse strand, counting down.
CTTCATAGCTCCAGGCGAAGACATCTATATACTCTTTTACGAGCATTATCAATTCTTCCTTTTCGATAAGTGATAAGCTTTCACTTATGAAAATAGGCTTAGGGTGATCTTGACTGCCTAAGTTGACTTGGATCACCTTGTCTTCGGTAGGTGGCTCGCGCAGCTCAAACCGCTTTTCCCATTGAAAGCTCAGTTGCTGGGCCCATGATTCCTCATTGGCAACCTCTGCGGGTTCCAACTGACTGCTTGAAGTCATGAGGCTTTCGAATATTCCTCCTATGCTGACATCAGAGTCCCATTCGGAGGATGAGGTCGACTGTGATGGGATCGATCCGTCGCCTTTGACCTGAACTGTTGTTGATGACGTGGGTGTAACATACCCTAACCCCCTGCGTGTACTATCATAGTAATTTGCAGGTTTTCCTCTTGGGACGGAGTTACGCATCAAGCCGCGTCTTCCTTTTCCGAAGTTTAGGCCCGCTCCCTGCTTCAGGTTGTAGCCCATCTTTTTCATAATATGGCGCGCTGATGGCGCGTAATGGAAGAACTGTGGAACTTCTGAGTCCGAGCTTGAGTCTGTAGTTGAGAATCTCCCTGGCCGGGCTCTGCCGAAGATTATCGGCGACTGTCCTTGCTTGGACGGAGGGATCACCAGCGTGGCCCCTTCTATAACCTCCACAGATGTAATGGCCGAACTTGGCTCATGTACGGGCATGCGAAGAGGCCATCCATAATGGATTTAATCGACTCGATGCTCGCAGGATAATCAAAAGAAATATCGTCATTAATTATCCATTCGCCTTCCTCATCAGAAGGGATCTTACATCGGGGATCATTAAAGCATGCTACAATTGGCTCGCCAATCAGAATGGCCGGCATGCCCGTTTCAGATTCCGAATCTGCCTCATTGCCACTTTCATCATCGTCTGGCAATGGTTCTCCCGGCGTTCCACTAGCCTCTTGATATAGGAGGGCATCAGTGAAGTAGTTTTCCACCCCCTTAAAGGGTTGCTTTTCAGCGAAGACAGTTCGTACTGTCGCATCATCCTCAACATACTTGAAGCACTGATGGAGAGTGGACGGAACGATCCAGTTGGCATGGATCCAAGGTCGTCCTAGTAGCAGGTTGTATGATGTGTCAGCATCAATGACATAGCATGTCACCTCTGACTTCAGGCTTCCGATTCTGCAGCGGAGCCGAATCTTTCCAAGCGGATGGCTGCTCCCGGCGTTGAAACCATATATTGTAGTGGTGGTTGCAGACAACCTGTACAGTGGTATGCCGAGGAAGTAGAGGAGCCTTTTGGGGATGATGCTGAGAGCAGACCCCGGATCGACTTGTACTCTTTCAATGCAGGTTGAACCGATATATCCGGTATAGTACAGAGGTCGGTCATGCTTGTTGTCTTTGAGAAGCATATCTTCCGCCGTGAAGGTAATGGCAGGTACCTTTGACTGCGCGTGATGGCACTCTGAGCAGGGAGGCTGCATCTCATCACCAGGGATCTCAGGCATGCATGTCAGAAAGGACTCTGAGTTGGCTAGCGCATCTCTGAGTGCCTCTCTCGTCTCTTTAGAGAGACGAAGAAGCTCGTGTATTGTGATACGAGCCGGGATATTGGCTAAGTGGCCAATATATCAAAGCGAAAGGGCGTGGCTAACCCTTGGCCTGGCGGTTTCTTCAACACATGGTCGAATCGCACCTCCTTAGGCTTCTCCTTCCCTTTGGTCAGGACTGGAGTGGATGCCGGCATTGGTACTGACGTCGTTTGCCGTTGTATCTCGTCAGTAGATTTGTCATATTGCCTTTGATATGACTTTCCAGACCGGGTGCCCGTCTGTTGAGGCGCATCTGCCCGCGCTGTACAGGCATGCTTTTCTTCTTCAGAATCGCTGAGGGAAGCCGAAGTAAGATTACCATCGTCTGGCAGGACAGAGATGACATTGCAGGACTTGCCCTTTCTGCTGGAGTCGTTCGACGTCTGCTGTACGTCTTGGACGAGGTCAGGGTGTATCCACATAACTTCCCCTGTCTCCAATGTCAAAGGGACGAGACCCTTGTTGTATTGAGTCATGGCTGGAGGATGCTTGACTTCTAGCCGTGGCATCGGGGCTGGATAGGTCCCGTCAGGAACCATGACCTTCTGGGTAGTGCCGAACTCAAGAGTCACCATATTGGCAGTGACTTTCTTCTGTTCCGTCTTCAGTGTGAGGACTCCGGCGTCGACCAAGGCTTGAATTCTATCCTTAAGAACATAGCACTTGTCGGTAGGATGGTGGATCATCCTGTGGTAGAGGCAGTATTTAGGGTCATTTGTGCGCCCTATCTCATTAGGTCGCCGAGCATCTGGCAGCTTCATCTTATTCCCTTTATGGAGCAGATGGAATATCGTGACCACCTGGTCATCTCTGAAGGAGTACTGCTTCGGAGGAAACTTGGGCTCTTGGCTGTTGACGCCGCTCTTCTTGGCCTTTGACTGCATGTCCCTGGTCAGTTCGACGGACATAATTTCCTTCCCTTTAGCTTGGGAAGACTGCGGGAGATCGCTACGCCCTTTGTTGTTCGTGCCCCATTTGCTTCTAGGGGCGGATGGCTCGAACTTCTTAGCCGATTTCTCGGCTATCTCAGCTTGTTCGACCAATTCCTTCCAAGTATGGGCCTTGACAGCCCCCATGCGAACTTCTACTTGATCCGAGAAGTTATGTCTGCATGTTTGTAAAAGCATGGGTAAAGGCATCCCTGCTGGGCACATCAGAGATAGATTTCTGAACCGCTCAATGTATTCACGGGCAGATTCGCCTTTCCTCTGCACAGTGGAAAGGAGCTTATCCATGGTCACTTCGGTATCGTCCTCATAGAAGCGAGAGAGGAACCGGGTTTCCAGGTCGACCCAGGAATTGATAGAGCCCTGAGGAAGGCTTCGGAACCAGTCGAATGCTACCCCTTTCAGGGTGCCGATGAACAACCTAGCCATGATGGCGTCGTTGTTTAGAACATTACCGGTCTGAGACCGGAAATAGTAGATGTGCTGATTGGGCGAGCTCTTACCATCATACGTGTGCAACGTTGGTGGTTTGAACTTTGGCGGATATGACACCGAATCCCATTCCAGTGGGTAAGGACGGACTACCCCCACTTTCTTCAATTCATCCTTTTGAGCCAGGGATGAAATTTGAGCTTGAAGGCCTTTAAGGACTTCGGCATCCAGGGAAGAGCCTCCCTTAGATTTCTCCGTCTTGGGCGGATCATTGCTGAGATGCCCCTCCTCGTCATGATTACTTCCGGTATCATCATTCCGGTTGCTGAGGAGCTGAGCGAGCATCTGTTGAATATTGTCCAGGGCCTCTTGCTGAGTTCTAGAGGTCTGCTCCTGAGCCTCCAAACGCCGACGAAGGTCGTCATTGGCGTTATCGGCCATATTAACCGATGCTTTGTCCGTTCGCACGGAACTGACTGTTGCTGAAGAAGCATACCCGCTGTCTCCATCTTCTCCGTCAGACGATTGGGGTGATCGTCCGGATTGTGGCGGGATCAGGGCCCTTGAGGAAGAAGGCTGTTCATAATTATAGGGTATCGCTACCCTGGATCTGGTGTTTCAGAAAACACCTTCTTCATGCACCAAGACTTCAGCTAAGCCTGGGCAGTAGTCCGGATCTGGGGAGCCGAAAGGGGTGTCGTCAGAGGCTTGACTTCTTCCGCGCGGCTCTCGCCCCCTTCCGGTCATGTTGACGGATGCAGAGGCTGGATCCGGTGGCCCGCTCCTTTTGGGATGCCTCATCGGGATGCGCGCAGACAGTCGATCAAAGACTGATCGCCGATATGGAGAGGTGGCAAGGGTCGGTCGTAACCGACACTGCATAGAATGGACCATCACGAACTGGCATCCACTTCGTCGACAACAGGAGGAAGTAATCTGGAAATGCTTTAATCTCCGCTTGTCCGCCAAGAATCCTCGCAGGTCGGCCCTGTAGGGGCCTGAATAATCTGGTATATGGGACAACGCATCGTTCCCCTTAGTCCTGCGGAAAGGATTAGCACCGAATAGTGCTTTGGTTCTAGCCTCGCGGCTGTAAACCCGATGAGTACGCCGAGGTACAATAGCCTTGCTTGTGAGGACAAGGCTAGCGGTAGGCATTGCTGCACTAGGAGACGGTATGATTGCCGTCTTGACTTTATGGTTGGCAGCATTGTTGGTACAGGCGGGCATCTTGCCTTTTTCTTCATAAGAGGGGCGCGGCTTTGGCGAGGCTACGCCTGAAGCTTCAGCAGAGGACTTCTGTTTAGGCTTCCATATCCGCTTTGACAGAGGATGTATAGGTTCGCAAGGAACCTGAATAGCCACAAGCGGGGCTGTGGGGTGTTGGCGAAATTCTGCCTCTGGTTTCTGATCTGAAACCTTGGCCATGAAGACCTTCTTGTGCTTCCGTGCTCGAAGCATCAAGCCACCCCCAGAGAGGACTTCTTCAAATCTTCTTTGATCAATTTGGATAACCAGGTTCTCAAAAGTGCAGGATCTGGGCTGCGGACATGTTTCCTTGTTGCGCCAGAGGACCGCGGCAGGTTTGTAGAGAACCTTTTCCGTCTCCGCAGAGACTTTGCTTGAAGATTTAGCCAGAGAAGATCTGGCTGCACCGGCTTTTCTGAATTCAGAGATAGACCCGAAGGTCTGTTCGTCGCATTGCGACACTTGATTCTCAGCAGAGGAGAATACAGTCCCCAGCGGAGTCGCCATCTTGTTTTCCATTATGTTTGCAAAGGGGAAAAACTTACAAAAAAGAGTTTGAGGAGCTAAATTACAAGTATTCTTAAAAAGATTACAAGTAGATCCCCTCAGAGATTCTGGAGAAGTGTGCCGATAGGAGTCTGGTCAGCGCGCGACCACTTTGTCCCTTTGACGATGCGAGCGATGAGATTCCCTTCTCGCCTGGTTCCGGGAATCAGAGAATAGAGGATTGGTAGAACCCTCTTGCTGCTTCTCAAATCGCCTTCGATAAGGAATTCCTTCTCGCCTGGTTCCGGAGATTCCTTGAGAGGAAGGACGACGTTAGGGTATCAACACCCTGGATAGAGAAAGCAATTCTCTAAAAGGTCTCTGAATTCGAGAACGCACGGTGCGTTATGAAGAAGCCTCAGTCGAAGAAGCTAATTGATCGATTCTTGCGATCAGAAGGCAATTGATGGCTCCTTCCTCTGCAATCCGATGCCTCTCCCTTGTGCCCCTGACGGGCTATTTATAGGGAAAGTAAGGGTATAATCGTCCCCTTTGAAGATATAGAAACAGATTGAACCGAATCTGTTTGAATCTGGAAAGTAGCCTTGCTGCGAGGCTATAATGGCTTCCGCGGAGCTAGAAAATGGCAAATCGGTTGATCTTTCCGATATGTTATGATCCTTTCCATATCGTTGATTGATTCTCCTTGATCCACTTACTCGTTTCAAGAGAGTCAAGAGATTGTGGCAATCACCTGCCATATTTGAATCCTGATTGGATTTGATTAGATTGAATCCGATCTCATCAGGAGATTTGATTGGTCAAAGGTTGACCATAGCAGGCTGATGGCGGAGCTGCCCGCTTTGAGGCTCATAGCGGAGCTAGAGGCAATTCCTGGCGAAGTCCGAAAAGAGGGTCTTCGGCGAAGTCCGAAAAGAGGGTTTTCGGCGAAGCTATCAGTTAGCTTCCTGGCGGTGCTCTGGATGATGTTAGCCTCTCAAGCGAGGCTATCTCCTTGGGCTAATGTAATGCTAAATGCTAGCATTTTAGACCTGCTGAGGTCTGTTAGAAACAATCCGGGTTCACTGTTCTGCTTGCTGGATCAGTGGAGTCCATCGCTTCCTTGTCCCTTGGAGGTGGGTGAAAACTGGTCTTCAGCTCGTCTGTCCCTTGTCTTTTGTAAATGTCAACAAGTTTAGACATCGTTCGGACCAATGAGAATCTTGTCTTTTTTAAGTGTCAACACCACCTACCAACGTGCAATGAGTACGGTCTTCCGTAATCATTGCGAAAGACAGTGGAATGTTACGTCGACAACGTTGCAATCAAAAGTCACGACAAGAATAGCCATCTCCATGATTTGAGAACAATGTTCGATCTCATGTAGTCTCACCAGCTGAAGATGAACCCGATAAAGTCTTTCTTGAAAGTTTCAAGTGTCAAGTTTCTAGGATTCATTATCACATCCCAAGGAATTCATCTTGATCTGGACAAGATCAAAGCCATTCAAGATATGCAACCTCCAAAGAATCTCAAAGAGCAAGAGGACTTCAAGGCAAGTTGACTTACATCCATAGGTTTATCGTAAACCTATCAAGTCATTGTCAACCATTCACGCGCCTAATAAAGAAAGGCGTATCTTTTGTCTGGGGTGACGCTTGTCAAAAAGTTTTTAAGGATATCAAATCATACCTCATAAACCTCCAGTCCTGGCATCTCCTGTCGCGGGAAAATCATTTTTACTATATGTAAGAGCGATGGACCATTCTTTAAGTGCTCTGCTCTCACAGAAGAATGATGAAGGTACCAGAAAGCCATTTATTATCTCAGCAGAACCTTGATTGGCGCAGAAAGTCTCTACAACCTGATCGAAAAAGAATGTCTTGATCTTGTCTTTGCCATCCAGAAGATGCGGCATTACTTGATCGGGCAGACTATTCATGTCATCTCAAGAGTCAACCCCTTGGAACTCTGATGACAAAGCCAAGTTCCCTGAACTCCACGTTGGCTAATTGGGCCATACTGTTGTCCCAATATGATATGACCTTCGTAACCCATAAGGCTATCAAGGGTCTAGCCTCGTAGACTTCTTGGCAGCTCATCCAGTTCCTGAGTCTTCAAAGCTACATGAAGATATTCCGGATGAAGTTATTGAAGCCAACATAACTTCAAGCGATGAACTATGGCAATTGTTCTTTGATGGTTCATCAAGAACCGGACCAAAAAGCAAGATTGTTGCCGGAGTGGTGATCGGCAAAAAGCAAGCACTAAAATAAGAGAAGGAAGTGTGGGTTGATGTTACTGCTTTTGCAATTCTTCTGTAGTAGCGAAGTGGCTATACAGGTCGTATCCACAAGAAGGGAGAGCGATGGAAGCTTGATGCGGCTTCAAAGTTCAAGAAGAAAGAAAGTTCTTGTTTCCAAATAAAGAATTGAAAAGTGAAAACAAATTGTTTTTAAGAATAGTTGAAAAATGTTTTGGTGGTTTGTAAATGTGATTTTTTTTCTTAGTTGTAAAAATGCATGGCTAACTTTCTACTAAGTGCTCCCACTAATTTCTAACTTTTGGAAGATAGCCTCATGATGGATCATAGGCGAACACAACCTTTTGCATTGGAACTATTCAGGTGAAAATCGAGTGAAAGTTCATCCTAAAACTTAGCTTTACACGGCAAAAACTCGGACATTCCCTTATCAAGATCCGATAGAAGGCGAGAATAAGGGAAGACTCGAGTGCACTATTGGTATCGGCAAAGTTAAAAGGAAAAGTCTCTAACTTACAATAACAAGTAAAGTACACAACTCATAGATCATCAAAACTCATTAAGCATAAAGTATAAGAAAGTAAATACTTGTAGGTAAATTAGAGTTAGAACCCTCGTCTTAAGATGCCATAGCTCTTGTTTGCACAAGGCTTGTTTGACACTATTGACTCATTTAGGTTATCAATCGAGTGTTAGAAATTAGTGGGTTAGTAGTTAGTTAGCCATGCTAATGAAAAGTTAGTTAGCCATAAAAGTAAAAGAAACAATAAAGGAAAAGAAGTGGAGAGAGGGAGTTACACTACAAGAAAAGAAAAGAAACAAAAAGTTAAAGAAAGGAAGTTACACTACAACAAAGTAAAAGAAAAGGAGTGAAGAAGAAGGAAGTTACGCTACAATAAGGAAGTAAAAGCAAATGGCAAAGATAAGTAAATGGAAAGAAGGAAGAGAAGTAGTACTTGTATTAGCTTGTCACCCTTCCAATACAACACTTACACACTCTCTCTCTTTCACTCTAATGGCTAAAACAACAACTAGAAGAAGAACAACAACAACAACTACAAACCTAAAAATAAGATTACAAAAACTTGCTAAAGCTCTGGATATCTCCCAACTGAAGACCCCTGGGGGTATTTATAGGTACCAGGGGAAAGGGGGCCACGTGGACAGCACGTGGCCTAAAGCGCAGGCGCGCGCGCGCCCAAAGGGCCGCGTTTCCGCGGCCCTGCCAGGGCGGCGCGCCTGGCTTTGGGCAGCACGTCGTCCCATCTGTCTTCTGATGCCATGATGTCTTAGATTCGTGATTTGATGCCCTGAACTGACAAAATCTTCACTCTAAGTTAATGGCTACTTGGTAGGTCTTTAATCACCAATTAAATGGTGATTAAGGTCTTCTTTTTCATTTGCACACCATGGACCTATGATCAAGCAAGTAAGATTTTATTAGTAGAATTTTACATGAAATAAATATTGGAATGTGATGAAAATTATGCAAAATTAGAGACTGATCACAGCCCCACACTTATCTTTTTGCTCGTCCTGAGCAAAACAAAAATGATAACATTATTATCACTTTCGCAGGTGACGCGATTGCACTGAGCATGTGCAACAAGCCTTTAAACCTCTATGTTTCCCCTAGAGGAGGAGTGTTATCTCCAGAGGGTTTTCAGTGGATTGCACCCACAAAATCCAGTAAGTAAAGAAAAGTAGTTAATTGTTAGAAAAAATTTTGTCATGAAAAAGAACTTTCAATCATCTAAGTAAAAATGACCGAAGGATGTAAGAATTAGGTTTAACCCTCATGAGTCCTCTTATAGTTTAGCCTTCATAAAAGAAGAAACTATGATTTTTCTTTAAATTTAGAAAGGATCTTGTACTTCTAACTCATTCTTTTATTTTGCTTTAGAAAAATATGCATAATGTGTAAGTGTGATGTGCTTGAAATTTTTCAACTAAAATTTGAATATCATTTAATTTTATTAATATTTACTTATTATTCTTGGTTCCATTAGGCTTTCTACTTCACTTATGTAACATATATCAAACCGATGACTCTCAAACCAGATGGTCTTAGGGCACCAGGTGGAAAAACACCCTTCAGGTCAAATATGCAAGTGGAGTAGGCCACGAAATCAAGATTTATTTATATATTATTGTGTATATATATATTTTTTTCGGCGTGAGTAATCATGCTTCTTGAGGCACAATTATCCAGCTTTTTTTTTCCAGAGTTGTGTCTCTAAATCTCAAGCATGTGTGTGTGGGTTATGCAAGTCTACTAAGGCTAAATAAAAGGTATGAGTTATTTTTCCTTATCCCTTCTAACTTTTTAGTCAAACCAATCTTTCTTATTTATTTAGGCAAAAATAAAGATTCATTAATAAGGTTCCCATAATTCCTTCAATCTTTTGGTATTTTTATAAAGAGTATGAAATTTCTTTTCAATCTTTTTTTTTGAAGAGAAGTAGAAAGAATAAAAGGAAAAAGAAAAAGTGTTAGCACCCCCCCACACCTATCTAATTCATTGTCCTCAATGAATGCAGATGTAAATGCAAAGGCAATAAATAGGGTGAAGAAATGATGTCACCGTCTTCGTGGACTCAGGCCATCCAAGCGCGAATAGCTAAAGAAATGTCAAAAAGAATGTAGAAGGGGTAAGTATATAAACAAATTTTTTTTTTTTAGTTGTGGTGGTTAGGTGTATGACGGGACAAAAAGAGTCAGCACACTATCATCCAGAGTCATAGGCTCAGTGGTCAAGAAGGGGTTCAGTCTTTGCCCATTCACTTTGAATTCTGTGTTGTTCTGAGGATCTGCAATAAGCACAGCACCGTGTGGGAAAACAGTGCGCAGAATGAACGGTCCCGACCAACGAGTTTTCAGCTTCCCCAGAAAATATGAAGCCTAGAGTTATACAGCAGAACCCTATCTCCCGGTGCAAAGTTTTCCGGGTTATGATTTGGTCATGAAAAAGTTCAGTCCTGCTCTTGGTGATTCAGGCATTCTCATAGGCTTCATTCCGTATCTCCTCTAATTCTGAAATTTGCAGTCTCCTAAGTTCACCGGCCTTGGTCAGATCAAAGTTGAGTTGCTTAATGGCCCAGAGGACCCGGTGTTCTAACTCTACTGGCAGATGACAGGCTTTTTCAAACACGATTCTATAAGGAGACATCCTCAAAACTGTCTTAAAAGAAGTGCGGTAAACCCACAATGCATCATTGAGCTTAACTGACCAATCCTTTCGGTTTTGTCTAACAGTTTTTTCCAGAATGAGCTTGATCTGTCGGTTGGTGACTTCGACCTGCCCATTTGTCTGGGGATGATACGGAGTAGATAACTTGTGATTGATGGAATATTTTCGCATCAGAGCTTCAAAAACTCTGTTGCAGAAATGTGATCCATTATCACTAATTATCGCTCTTGGGGTGCCAAATCGGGAGAAGATGTTATCTTTAAGAAATTTGACAACTACTTTGTTGTCATTCGTCTTTGTTGGCATAGCTTCTACCCACTTAGAGATATAATCTACAGCAACCAAAATGAACTGGTTGCCGAAGGAATTGGGGAATGGCCCCCTGAAATTGATACCCCAAACATCAAAAATTTCAACTTCAAGGATCGGGTTCAAAGGCATCATGTATCTTCTTGAAATTTTCCCAATTTTCTGAAAATTTGCGCATGACTTGCAAAAATGATATGAGTTTTTGAACGAAGTGGGCCAGTAGAACCCACTTTGTAGAACCTTCTCTGCAGTCTTGCGGGGACCGAAGTGTCCTCCGCATGCAAGGTTATGGCAAAAGCTGAGTAAGCTCCTCTGTTCCTCCTCTAGTATGCATCGTCTAATAATTTGGTCGGGACAATACTTAAAAAGATACGGTTCTTCCCAGAAGAAGTACCGTACTTGGACAAAGAAGCGGTCTTGGTCTTGCTTTGTCCAATCAGCGGGTAATTGTCCTGTGGCCAGGTAATTAACAATGTCCACATACCAGGGTTCCTTAAGAATGGCTAGGATGTGCTCGTCTGGGAAATCCTCGTTGATCGGAGCTTGGACGGTTGGTGCATTCGGAATTAGTGAGAGATGATCAGCGACCACATTTTCTATACCTCGTTTATCCCGAATTTCTAAGTCAAATTCTTGAAGCAACAGGATCCACCGAATCAGTCGGGCTTTTGCTTCCTTTTTGGTCATGAGGTATTTCAGAGCCGAGTGATCCATAAAAATCACTGTCTTCGAACCTAACAAGTAAGGCCGGAACTTTTCTAATGCAAAGACAACGGCCAAGAATTCCTTCTCAGTCGTTGTATAGTTCTGTTGGGCGTCATTTAAGGTCCTATTCGAATAGTAAATCACGTGCTGCCTATTATCGATGCGCTGTCCTAGAACAGTGCCAATAGCAAAATCAGATGCATCACACATGATTTCAAATGGCTGGGCCCAATTAGGAGCAGAAATAATAGGCGCAGACATATGTTCTTGCTTAAGCTTCCCCCATGACTTGAAACATTCATTGTTGAAATCAAAGGGCACGTCCTTAGCGAGCAGGTTGGTTAAGAGCCTAGCGATTTTGTTAAAATCCTTAATGAACCGTCGGTAGAACCCAGCATGCCCTAGAAAGGATCTAATATCCTTGATGCTTTTGGGTGGTGGAAGTTTAGCAATTACTTCTACTTTAGCCTTATCCACTTCTATGCCTCTCCTCGAAATCTCATGGCCCAAGACAATCCCCTGTCTCACCATGAAGTGACATTTTTCCCAGTTTAGAGTTAGGTTTTTCTCAATGCATCTTTGTAGCACTAACTCTAGGTGATGAAGACACTGATCAAATGAATCTTCGTAGATGGAGAAGTCATCCATAAAAATCTCAAGAAAACTTTCCACCATGTCAGAGAACAAACTAAGCATGCACCGTTAGAACGTTGCGGGAGCATTGCACAATCCAAAAGGCATGCGCTGATAAGCAAAGGTTCCGAATGGGTAGGTGAACGTCGTCTTTTCCTGGTCTTCTGCAGCAATGGGGATTTGATTGTATCCCGAGTACCCATTTAGGAAGCAGTAGTACTCATGTCCAGCCAAACCTCAAGTATTTAGTCGATGAAAGGTAGCGGGAAGTGGTCTTTACGGGTAGCTGCATTCAACTTTCTATAGTCGATACAAACACGAACCTTAGTAGGCAGTCTTGTTTGTACCAACTCTTTTTCCTCATTTTCTACCACCGTAAAGCCAGCCATCTTTGGGACCGCATGAACAGGGTTAACCCATTGGCTATCAGAAATGAGATAAATGATCACATTATCTAATAGTTTCAGAATTTCAGCCTTAACTGCCTCTTGCATGAGAGGGTTAAGCCTGCGTTGTGGGTTCCTCCTAGGGGTTGCTTCATCGACTAAATGGATTCTATGTTGCACTATGGCTGGACTTATTCCCTTGATATCCTTCATCGTCCATCCAATGGCTTCCCTATGTCTTTTCAGAATAGACATTAAGCTGTCCTCTTGTTGCTCAGTCAGGTGGGATGCTATGATGACTGGCAAGGTGTCCTTTCCACCCAGGTAGGCGTACTTGAGGTGTTCAGGAAAGGCTTTTAGCTCTAGGGAAGGTGTTGCTTCATTGGAGGCAATCTCTGGGTTTTCAATCCTATGATGAGGTACACTTAGGTTTGATGCCCAATCCACTGCTGAATCTGCGATCTGGTCTAGATTAAAATCCTCAGCCTCCAGATCAAACTCTGCCTCAGTTTCTGTCTCCATAATTTCCTCATGCTCACTGGTCAGGTTTTCAATAGAATTGACCTCAAATGTCTGATCATTAACATCCCTAGGTTGTCTTCCAAGATTGAGGACATTGACTTTCTTCATCATGTCTTCAAAAGTCAATCGCATGGACCCGTTCCTACAGTTGATTATGGCATTGGCTGTAGCAAGGAATGGGCGCCCTAAGATGACGGGAGTTTGAGACCTAAGATTGGATACAAGTTGGGTCTCAAGCACAATGAAGTCAACGGGGTAAATGAAATCCCCGACCCGGATAAGGATGTCTGTGATTTCCCCTTTCGGGATCTTCACAGATGGGTCAGCTAGCTGAATGGTGACTCGAGTTGGTCTTAGCTCGCCCAACCCAAGTTGCTGGTATACTGAGAGAGGTAGCAAGTTGATACTTACTCCCAGGTCAAGAAGCGCTCTACTGATTTCGGTCCGTCCTATGGTGCAAGAAATGGTTGGACACCGGGATCCTTGTATTTCACCGGAATGGGACCAGACAGAATTTCGCTTATATTAGTGGCCAGGAACACTTTCTTGGGCGCATTGGTCTTTCTCTTCTTCGTATACTTATCCTTAAGAATTTGGCATAAGCTGGGACTTGTTGGATAGCGTCAGGAAGTGGCACATTCAATTTGACCTGGTTGAACATCTCTAGCATTTTCTCCACGTGCATATTCTTATTGTTGTTCCTAAGCCTATTGGGAAAGGGTGCTACAGGCTTATGAACTTGTTTAGCAGCTTTGTCCTCGTCAGATGTTTGAGGAGCAGTTTGGGAGGAACTAGCAGAGGTGGAGGCTGGAGTGGGATCAGGATGGACTAGACTTTTCTGTTGGTAGACCTGGTTGTCTACCTTCTTTCCAGATCGCAGTGTGTGAACAACATTGCACTGGTTAATCGATGGATCTTGAATTTCATATGCTTGATTTGAGGTTTTTGGGTTAACTAGCGGCTGACTAGGCAAAGTACCCTTTGGTCTTTCACTTAGGGAGCTAGCTAACAGACTCATCTGCATTTCTAATCTCGATATGGCCTGTGAATGATTGTTCAGAGTTTGTCCCTGATTCTGCATGAAAGCAGATTGGGACTTTATGAAAGCTTCTATGCTCTCCTCTAATTTACTGATTTTCTTTTCCATTGGTGAGCCTTGGGAGGAGGAAGCTGGGGCTTGACTGGGAAAAGTTGATGAAGGAATAGGATGGTGAAAATTGTTGGAAAAATTAGGCCTAGGAGGATTATTTTGGGCCAAGGAGAAATTGAGGTGATTTCTCCAGCCGGAATTGTATGTTTGTGAGTAGGGGTTATGTGGCGGCCGTGAATAAGCCACGTTCAGGTGTTCCGGTGGCACTTGTTGGGTGTGAAAAACAGGGCACTCTTCAAAGACATGGTTTGGTGCCTGACAGTACGAACAACCCGGATTGTGAATTGGTGGTGGGTTGATCTGGTTGATATTGGCAGGCTCTTTAGTTTTCAGAGCCTCTATCCTTCTCATTAGGGTAGCAATCTTAGCCTCGGTAGCTATGGATGATTCTAGAGATAGGAGCCCTCCTCTTGAAATTATAGATTGTGAATTCCTAGGTTTTTTTCGAGGCTGGCTCCCATTGCAGGGTTTTCTCTGCTAAATCCTCAAATAAATCCCAACCCTGATTCTCATCCTTCTGCAAGAACCCTCCCTGACACATCGTTTCTAACAAGGTCTTCGTCTGATAATCTAGACCATCATAGAGAATCTGGCACTGACGCCATTTCTCCACGCCATGATGAGGGCACTGAGTTAGGAGATCTTTGAATCGCTCAAAGTATCTCCAAAATGGTTCGCTCGGTTCTTGCCTAAACTGCATGATGTTCTTCCTAATGAGGGCAATTTTGTGAATTGGATAGAATTTCTTCAAGAAGGCCCTGACGAAATCATCCCAGGTCGTGACTGAATCTGCTGCCAAGCTGTACAACCACTTCTTAGCTAGGTTCTTTAGGGAAAAAGGGATGAAACGTAACCTAACGGCATTGTCTTCTAGCTGAGGTATACGCATCATGAGGCATACTTCTTCAAATTCCCTAACAAAGAAGTATGTGTCCTCCGATTCTAAATTATGAAATTTGGGAAGAGTGTTAATGAATTGGGGCTTTAACTCGAAGTTTTTACGTTTGCTTCAGGAAGTTTTATGCAAGATGGAAGTGAAGTTCTAATCGGGTAAAATCTATCCTGAAGTGACGCCATCACTGGTTCTGGATGCAAGGGTAGAGAAGTATTTCTTGTTAATCTGGAAGTTGACGGATCTCTCACCCACTCTTGCATGCAGCACACCATAAACAACGTGAAGACAACAAACAATCGAAAAAGAACAAAAAACAAACAAAAGCAAGAAAAACAACCACAAGCCTTAGTCTAAGGTACTTGGACCTAGACGACTCCTAACTGGTTGATTCTCCGGGGAAGGTTGTTGCAGGAACTCGACTACAAGCTAATCGGCCAGGAAAGGGCAAAGCTCGGGGGGAGGTATCCGGGCGGAGCCACAGGCCTAATTACGCCAAACCACGGAGCTTTCGAGGCTTTACCTCTCAATCCACTTTCCTTAGACACCGATTTTGCAGGAGTATAGTTCTTACAATTTCCAAGCTCGGTTAATCTCTTAGTGAATCCGAGATGTCCCTAGGGCTAACGTCTATTGATTTTTAGTTAAGGCTTGGGAAAATGTGAGTGCACTTGGAGATGATTTTTGGGCTAAGGAAGGGTGATGAAATCCCCACCTTATCTTGTTTATTTAGGTTTTGCCCTTAAAGTCAATTGTGCAAGTGTGCAATTTATTCACGACAAGATAACACTCAAAGCGGTAAATCACTTCAAAATGTTAGTCCTATTCTATATGAATGCACACGTACCTCTTCTCCAGCACTCTTCAACAGAAATTGAAATGAATTGAAATAGACACGTGCCCTTAAATGCAAAAGTCTAATCCAAATTTCAATTAAGTAACAAGTGAATTTCTATTGAGTTTATTATACATGCATAAAGGTGAAGCATCCAAGGAAACTAAAAATTTAGAAAGCAATTTTTTTAGAGGCTTTCAGCAACCCTGCAAACGAGTTTGTTAGTACTTCAATCGGAAAAACTCGCTTTTACACGAATTTTTTCGAGGGCAAATGAATCCTCGCGCAATGTCCTTGGCCACCTCTTTCGCTTCCCGTGATAGTGAGCTCCTTGGTACTTCTCCTACACACAAAAAACAAAGAACAATCTTTAGTATTGAACAATAAATCGTTCCCTCCCCGGCAACGGCGCTAAAATTTGATCGGCAAAAAGCAAGCACTAAAATAAGAGAAGGAAGTGTGGGTTGATGTTACTGCTTTTGTGATTCTTCCGTAGTAGCGAAGTGGCTATACGGGTCGTATCCACAAGGAGGGAGAGCGATGGAAGCTTGATGCGGCTTCAAAGTTCAAGAAGAAAGAAAGTTCTTATTTCCAAATAAAGAATTGAAAAGTGAAAACAAGTTGTTTTTAAGAATAGTTGGAAAATGTTTTGGTGGTTTGTAAAAGCTATTTTTTTCTTAGTTGTAAAAATGCATGGCTAACTTTCTACTAAGTGCTCCCACTAATTTCTAACTTTTAGAAGATAGCCTCACGATGGATCATAGGCGAACACAAACCTTTTGCATTGGAACTATTCACGTGGAAATCGAGTGAAAGTTCATCCTAAAACTTAAATTTACACTGCAAAAACTCGGACATTCCCTTATCAAGATCCGATAGAAGGCGAGAATAAGGGAAGACTCGAGTGCACTATTGGTATCGGCAAAGTTAAAAGGAAAAATCTCTAACTTACAATAACAAGTAAAGTACACAACTCATAGATCATCAAAACTCATTAAGCATGCAGTATAAGAAAGTAAATACTTGTAGATAAATTAGAGTTAGAACCCTCGTCTTAAGATGCTATAGCTCTTATTTGCACAAGGCTTGTTTGACACTATTGACTCATTTGGATTATCAATCAAGTGTTAGAAATTAGTGGGTTAGTAGTTAGTTAGCCATGCTAATGAAAAGTTAGTTAGCCATAAAAGTAAAAGAAACAATAAAGGAAAAGAAGTGGAGAGAGGGAGTTACACTACAAGAAAAGAAAAGAAACGAAAAGTTAAAGAAAGGAAGTTACACTACAACAAAGTAAAAGAAAAGGAGTGAAGAAGAAGGAAGTTACCCTACAACAAGGAAGTAAAAGCAAATGGCAAAGATAAGTAAATGGAAAGAAGGAAGAGAAGTAGTACTGGTATTAGCTTGTCACCCTTCCAATACAACACTTACACACTCTCTCTCTTTCACTCTAATGGCTAAAACAACAACTAGAAGAACAACAACAACAATAACTACAAACCTAAAAATAAGATTACAAAAACTTGCTAAAGCTCTGGATATCTCCCAACTGAAGACCCCTGGGGGGTATTTATAGGTACCAGGGGAAAGGGGACCACGTGAACATCACGTGACCCAAAGCGCAGGCGCGCGCGCCCAAAGGGCCGCGGAAACGCGGCCTGGGCCGCGTTTCCGCAGCTCTGCCAGGGCGGCGCACGCCTAGCTTTGGGCAGCGCGCCGTTCCATCTGTCTTCTGATGCCATAATGTCTTGGATTCGTGATTTGATGCCCTGAACTGACAAAATCTTCACTCTAAAGTCAATGGCTACTTGGTAGGTCTTTAATCACCAATTAAATGGTGATTAAGGTCTTCTTCTTCATTTGCACACCATGGACCTATGATCAAGCAAGTAAGATTTTATTAGTAGAATTTTACATGAAATAAATATGGGAATTGATGAAAATTATGCAAAATTAGAGACTAATCAAGTGGGGATAGTATTTATCTCACCCGAGAATCACATCCTTCCTCGTGCATTCTTGTTAACAGAACCTTATTCCAATAACGTAGCTGTAACGCCCCGATCCTGCAAGTACGGGGACGTTATGGCGACGTACATACGCGAGTTGAAAACACACTCACGAGTACGTTAAGCCTCAGTACAGGAGAGGGCCTCCATATACACAAGAGTTCCAGTAGGAAATAAGTATAAGAATACCTGCAGAAAAGGGTTAGTGATCATAACAGATAGACAAATAGAAATACAGGAATAAAGGAGATAACAGGAATAAAGCACATAGATATCTATGAAGGAATCCCGATGGTAAAGTCTTCTATGTGAATCCAATGAACTAGTTGCCCGAACGATAGCTCGGATCTCCAACCTGGGCACGCAAACCCAGGGTCGTCAGAAAGCGACCTAGTGAGTGGTAAAATGAAGGAGGAGGTAGTAATAGATATTATAGTAATACAAACACGATACTAATATATAATACATGATGTTAGAATAGTGATACTTATAATAAGTATATAAGAAGCAGTAGAAATATATAGACATGTTATCTTTTAATATCATCACTACCTAGCCGGTTATCATCGGGTCATGTCTATAGTCGTATCCAGTTTATATAATAAGTACTGTTGCCTAGTGGTGACGTGATAGAAAGGAACATGCTAGTGGTGACGTGATAGAAAGGAACATGCAGATGACATATGCAACATAACCATCCTACTGTGTTGTGCATAGTGAGCAGATAGACAATGCAAAACAGAATATAAGCAATGCAAAGTATACATGTACATGAGCAGTATGCCACCTCAGAAAGTGTAGCATAAAACAGGTAAAGTAACAATGCATACATGGCGCATGATAGCGAGTACATAAGCAGGAACAGTAACAAGTACAACTAAACGATAGTATACATGTATCAGACAAGTCATGTTATTTATACAATAGTAGCAATCAGTTCCACCTGGTTTTTTAATCAATCTCTTCCAGTGTCCCATACCACTGGCAGTTCATACTGGAGCCCGCACTCCAGTCGAACCCATCCGGACATGGCATACGGGTACCATTATCCAAACGAGAGAGTGACCAAATAACAAGTGTTCCCGACGTCACTACTATGTATACTATTTTATTATGTTACTTGGAAACCAAATGGTCAAAGAGCTCTTATCGGGTAGGTGTATCCCGTGCATACCCGGGATCACGGCCTTAAACAAACCCCTGGCTGCTGAGACCAGGGCCCTCCGCTAAGAGGGGAGCATGAATCAAGTAACGGGAGCTCATGGAGCAATTGGTAGGTAGCACTACCGTCCCCTGCAGTGGGAGAACAATATGGATCCAGTACATCACCCGATAAGATCTAATCAACCGTCAAGTCTCCCTCATACCCAAGTTAGCTTTATGATCTGATATGTCAAGTATACAATGTAACAAGAACAAATACAGTGCATGATACATGTAACATGATAACAGGACCTGAGCTCTGTTGATAGCATAGAACAAGATAACGGGAAACGGGAACAATATAACGAGAAACGGGAACAATAGATGTGGGATTCCACATATCGCATATCAACAGCTCTCATGTCCAGTAACGGGAATATCAATATCCATAACGGGAAATAATCATATAACGGGAATACAGGGTGGACTACTCATGTAACAATAATCCATGTAATATAAACAGTGTTCGATATAACGGGAATCCATATGACAAGAATAAAGAAACCATACATGCATGTGTAACAGGGATATGGAAACATGACATGCATGTGTAACAGTGATATGTAAACATGACATAACGGTAACAATAATATAAAATGCGGTAGTCCGTGCATTGGTCTATCCGTGTACCAGTGGAACATTTATGTGTAGCCAGAATTCGTGTAATATCTCTGTGATAGTGCATGTAATAACCGTGATCAGTGCATCCATGTAACGAGGATATCAATCTAACATGACGGTATTCAGTGTACTACTGTCTCCGTATATCAGTAGGTCACAAACATATGTAATGGTGAGACGTGTACATGAAACTACATGAAAACGACATGCAATACCGATATTCAGTGTAACCGATATCTACATGCACTACGGTGCTTAGTGTACCAGTGGGTCGGTAAGGGTGACAGTGGAATAGTGACAAGATCCCGTATAATGAAGTACGCGTGTCTTGATGTCCAAGTAGCAGTAATTATCCATGCTGTGACAATGTCTAGTGATTCTTTAATTGATCATCTAGCTTAGTGTCTATGTTTACTCACATTGTATACAGATTCTTATTACAAAACATGACGTTTCTCGAGTTAAATTATTAAGTTAACAGTGCTAGTGCTTAACCCATAATTACGGTTTCATAACGAAAGCTAAACATGAATAAATAAATAAATATAATTTAGAAAAAGAAAACACTCACTAACTAGCCAGGGGAGGTAGCTTTCTTTCTCACGATCGCAACCGATCCAGAATCGTCCAAATCGGAGTCCGGATACTCCAGATATCGCCCGAATACTAAAAGTAACAGAAATGGGTTAAATATGTAAATAACAATATTTCAAATGCAAATACTGAAATGTAACAGGGGGTTTTCTGAAAAATTACCTTTATTGGGTTTGGACGCGGGTTAGGTTCGTAACGGGTCAGGTCCAGAACCACAACCCAAATCCATTAACTTAAGTATGGAAAATTGAATACCAATCGAAATTGATACTATTTGAAGAGTAATCATACATATATAGAAACATATATGAGTATACAAATGTCAATAGTGATACTAATTGAAAAGATCCAATGATACCAATTGAAACACAATAAGATCAAGTGTATAATTCATATTACCTTCCACCCATTTCATGCACATGTTTAAAAAGATTTTCAATAAGAAGCATACAAGGCATGGTCGCCCAATCAACCGCCCTTCAATGGAAAGGGTTTTCAAAAATAGGTTTGAAAATAGTTTAGCGTAATTGAAAACTCTTCCAAAATGAAGAATACGAACTAATTATAAGAAAAATTTGTAAACTAGTCTGAAATCCTTCAAGCAAGGAATAAAACAAAAATATATTCCATGAAAAATATGTAAATCACATGATCACCAAAATACTCAAAATCTATATAGCACAAATTGTACTCATGAAAACAAAATCATGAGAAAACATTAAATGTAGTGAGTGTATAAGAGTTATGTGAAACACATCATCACGAAAATAGTCAATTTAGCTCAATTAGGAAATTCCTTTATAAACAAAACATAAAAATCATCAAAATAATTTAATCTTCAAGGCATATGTATGTCTTGTACGAACTAAAGAATACATACATATCCAAACATAACGAGTCCACAAAAGTATATGCATGAAGGCAAGTGGTTCAAGGATGTATATGTGTAATAGTTAGTTTGGACAAAATCGACATATACATGAAGATAAACATAAATATGAAAACATGTACAAAATGGGAATACAAGTCAAATACATGAATCATCAAAACCAGGTTATACTAGTACATCTACTAAGTACAAGTGAGCGTTCAAGCACAAACATATAATAGTCTATTTGTGGCTCACTAATTGTACAAGTATATATATCCAAGTTTTAATGAAAACTAACATCTAAACATGTAATCAAAACATGAAGCATAGAAATCAAAACAAAAACTCATATGATCATTATGTAAATGAACATGCATTAGATCTATAATATACATATTAGCTAAACAAATGTGAGAACACAAATATGGGTTCATATAAACATTGGTGTCTTAAATACTAATCATGCATATCACTAGTCTAATAGTCATGTCATTTAACATACTAATCATGAAATATCAAAACGTGCTAAAAATGAATAATATAAAAAACATGTAATCATAAATGAGGAGTAAGAGATCGTTATCAAAACCATGAGGGCAACTCTCCATGTCTCCAAAACAAGGTGGTCCTTCCACCAAACTTCCCTTGAAAGTGATGCATCAAATAGTCCTCATAAAGCTCGGAACGCATCCACTTCAAGGCACCATAACTCTCACGTCATGCGAGAGCCCACACCTACATCAAATACAATAGGGGTGGTCTTTGGTATCCACACTCTTTTGGGTCCATGAGGGTTAGTTCCTTTCCTAACCCAAACAAACTTAGTTGCTAAATCTGAATCATGTATACGATCATAATAAAACTTAGCAACGTGGCCTTTACGTTCACAATGTGTACAAGTGTACACATGAATATACATTGTGAGATAGGTGTGACCGTGAGGAGCATGTGTATGTCGTGGTTTGTGTACATGCATAGATGGAATTTGTTTCTTGCGAAACATGGATTCCAAACGTGTATGGTTCATGGCACAATGGCTCAAAGTGGAGCTCAAACAATCAACACTCTTCTTAAGTTTAGATATATCATTTTCAATTATAGAAGAGGTGCATGCAATAGGTAAGTTAGGATGTGAAGCTACAGTAGCATGGCAAACATGAGAATCTAAATCATTTTTCAAAGAAACATTTTTATTTAAACAATCTTTCAATTCTTGTGAAATCAAATTTATTTTATTTTTCAAAGAATTATTTTCTTTTAACACAGAATCAAGTTATGAAGTTAAATCCTCATTTTCCTTCAAAACATATTCACAACATTTTTACTTTTCAAAATTTTATTTTCATTAAGTGCAAAATCAAGCTTAGATTTCAATGAATCTCTTTCATTAGAAATCTCAACCTTCTCTTGCAAAGTCAAATCTAGTTTTGAACACAAATCCTTATTTTCTTCTTTTAGTTCAAAACTCTTCTTTTTCAAAAGATTATATTTTTCTAGCAATTTATCACATACAATTGATAGTTCTTCATTTAAAGCATTTGGATCAACATAATCATTATTAGAAGAACTAGCATCATCATCATCTAATTGAGATTCCGAATATATCTCAAGGGAGTCATTCCCTTGGACCATGTAGCATTGTTGCTCGGATTCTCCACTAGATTCATCCTCCACAATGTTGGGCGTTTGTAGCTCAGACGAGGCCAACGTGTTCCACACCGCAAAGGCGGAATCACAGTTAAAAAACTAAGCACAAATATTCTTTATTAAGCGTGCTTCTAAGTGCCTCAAGGGCTTGTGCATTGGCCTCTATATGCTTGCTATTACCAAGATGGGATTTCTTGGTAGCGGCAAGGAAAACATGCAAGCTTAGGGTTTTTAGATACATGGACATCCTAAATTTTCACATATCAATGTTGGAAGTATCAAACATGGGAGGTGTCAAGCAATCTATGAGTGTGTGTAAACAATATAAGTGTGCAAATGCAAATGATAGATTAGCTAACCAAGATCACACTCCTAGGTGGTTAAACCAAATATCAGGAGCGTGGGCTCTAATACCAATTGTAAGTACACCTAGAGGGGGGTGAATAGGTGTATGGCTAATCTAATGAACAAAATGCGAAAATTAAAAACTTAATTGCAACACACTTAATGTAACCAACGAGTGTAGCCGAATTCCCGGTGAAGGGCTCTGGACTAACTCCTCTTGATTCCTCTGAATAAGAGTTGAGGTGCTATATGAAGCTCTCGTGATTAAACACAAGTGAGGCACACACAAACAACACAAGCATGTATATGATATGGCAATATGAAACAATGCTCAAAGTAAAAGAGAGAGTTAGAGTCAATGGATCAAATGCAAACACTGAGATTTGTTTTGATGTTCGAGCATACAGCTCTACGTCCCCGCCTTCACACAGAAGGATTTCTACTAACTCATCCACAAAGGACTCCCACACAGGGAACCTCCACTGAGGATTTGAGGCAAATACAACTGGGAGTACACAACTCCTCTCTCAACCCAATACAACCTCTCACAGAGGCAATGCACAGCCAACACAAAAACCACCTCACATAAGAGGGGTAGGCACTTAGCCAATACAAATCAATCACCTCACACTTGAGGGATTCCAACACTAACTCCACCTCTCACTAGAGGGAGCTAAACACAATCTCAACCTCTCACTAGAGGAAGCCAACCATAACTTCCACAATCACCTCACAATAGAGGGATACCAAATCAATCACCTCTCACTAGAGGGAAATCACAATGAAGGAAGTTTACAACTTGGTGCTAATTTTCCCACAAATAAAAGATCCTAATAGATAGGATAGCAAGATATGGCTCAAGTGTAGAGAACAAAGTATTTTGAACAAAGAAAATCGCTTGGAAAAATCTCCAAATAGATATAGAATTTTTAGACCAAAAATAAATTCCCAAAAGACAATTTTCTTTGAAGTAATAAACACTTTAAAAATAAATAGAGAATAGGAATTTTAAACCCAAAACTTTTTGTTGAAAAACACTACAAGAGTATGAAATTTTTCTCCTTGAAAATCTTGCACAAAACAGCCCTCAAATGGGGTATATATAACCCCCAAAAGAATTCTGCCCGTTGGCAGCTGACTAGGCCCATAATGGCCTTCCGGTCGACCGGCCGGTCGACCGGCCAGCGGTCAAAAAAATGACCATTGAGCCTTCCGGTCGACCGCCCGGTCGACCGGGCCCTGAACCAGAGAGCAACGGCTCTCTGGCCGGTTGACCGCCTGGTCGACCGGGGCAACCCGAGAGTGGGTTGCCTTCAGTCGTCGACTGCCCGGTCGACCGGCCAACTGATATGGCCTTGTGCACGTTTTGTGCATATCCGGTCGACCGCTCCGGTCGACTGGTCGGTCGACCGCCAGAGCCTGGCAGACTGAAATCTGGATTTAAAAACTTGGGTTTTTAATTATCAAATAAATCCCATAAAATCTCTAAAAATCCACAAAAATAAGTTCTTATATTCTCTTTGAAATACAAACTTGTTTGAATAAAAATCAAATCAAGTTACAAACATTTTAAACTCTTTTTGTGTTATGAAAATTTTACCGAAAACCAAATTCCGTATTTTTCAAAACTTAGATTTTTGAAATGAAAAATCGTTTTGTACAAAACTCATCCAAATACAAAAACATGATATTAAAACAACTTGAAGCATGTTGTATATGGATATAATCCAATATACATGAAAGATATATATATCAATGTTTTTGACAATAAATTCAAAAATAAGTTTTATTAAAATACCAAAACTCCAAACTCATGAAATAGACTATCAAAACAAGTTTGTTTAAATAGATGAAGCATATATGTTTATAACCAATCTAATATACATTAAACCATGTAAACTTGTTTTGATTCTATCTATTCATGAAAACCAAGATCGGTTAAACCAAAAACTGAAAACCAAAACATAAAACTTAAACAAGTGTGTGTGTTGTGAACTTGAGCATATCACACTATCTAATCTTTAACAAATGGATCTAAATTATAAACTAAACTATGTACCGAAGTCTTCTTGTAGAGCGCCATCTCCAAGTCGACTCGATCCAAACGTGATCCACCAAGCTTGACTCCAACGAGTGCTAGATATGAACTTTGACGCTCAGGCTTTTGAATCACCATGTGAAAGCTTCAAAACACCTTTGTTGAAGCTAATCACCTACTAATATCTTGGTTAAGTATCTGAAATTAAACATCACAAGATTATTAGTAAACAATAACTACATGAGTTAATCATCATCAAAACTAGAGTGGAAGGCCTCTGGGCCAACAGCATCGTCAACGGGACAAAGTGGTAGCGCGCTGATCAGATTCCTACCGGCACACTTCCCCAGAAATCTCAAAGGAAATCTACTTGTAATTTTTTTATTCTTTATTAAAATAATTACTTATACTTTTGCTCCTCAATAGTTTATAAGTTTTCCCCATTCAATTTCCATTAAGTTTTCTCCATTCAATTTCAATGGAAAACAAGATGGCGACTCTGCTGAGGAATGCATTCTCCAATGCGGAGAATCAAGTGTCGCAGTGCGACGGTCAGACCCTCGGGTCTATTGCCGAGACATTGGTCATGTACTTTGACCAAGAGAGATTTGAGCAACTTCTCTCTGGGGGTAGCACAACCCCCCTACATGTGCGCAAGCATAGGAAGGTCAGCATAACCAGAGCCCCTCTGGCTACCTCTTGGAAGCAAGTCTCTATTGAGAAATTAGAGCTCTCTGTAAGTCTATTACAGTCTCAGGCGAAGCTAAACAAACTCTATGCGAGTCTGGAGCAGTCTCAGTGGAGACTAACATAGTCTCACGCCAGCATGTTAACACTATGCGCGAAGCTATAAAGGTTCCTCGTGAACCTAAAACAGCCTCTGCTAAGGCTATATAGATTGCAAAATCTGTGGTCTAATGCGAGGCGAGAGAAAATCTCTTGATTCAGTTTCTTGCGAAGCTAAAATAGTCTCTGACAGTGAGAAATTTTCGCTTTTCACAGAGCTAAGCCCCGCCTGTCCCGCGAGGCTAAGGCTAAAGCACTTATCGCTAACAGCGAGGCTACGACAATTCTGCTTACATCATCAGCACTATTGGACAGTACTAGGCTCGCCGCTAGCGGTAGAAATGAAGCACTAAGTGCCCAGATAGCTTCATCACGTGAATCTAATTTAACTCTTTGCAGAGTTCGGCCTTGCCTATCACGCGAGGCTAAGGCCAAAGCACTTCTGTGTGCTAATAACGTTGTTGATTCAGCGTCGCTCTCACTGCCAGCACCTAGTGCTAAAGATTTTAGCTGCGACGCTAGAACTAAAGCAGTTAGTGCTAAGAATTTTAGCCGCGAGGTTAAAAATAAAGCACCACTGAGTGCTAACAGCGAGGCTAGTTCAGCTTCACTCAAGAGAGGAACTCTGCGCCGTAGAGCTAAGCTTGCTTTCAAAGACAGAGCTAAAACAGTAGCTTCTGTTGGAACCTATTTCGATGAAGACGTTTGTGAAGATCAATTCATTTGGAGCTCTTACACATGACGAATCAAGAGTCCGACATGATCAAGATGTGCCAAGGAGAGTTGATAGAGTGTGGTTTGTAAAGTTGAAGTAGCATGTAAAAGCCTTGACACAAACACACACTTCATTGGTCCATTAGTCGACTTGAAGACCATTATAAGTCGACTAACCCATTGACTAGTCGACTTAACCCAAACCCAAGTCGACTAATCCTGTGTCCTGAATCTGACCCAACTCTCTGTTTGATAATTAGTCGACCAACAGTAAACCAAGTCGACTAATATCATTTTGTAGTCGACTTATAGAATTCCCCTAGTCGACTAATCCTTGGTCAAGTCGACTTGAAGGTAGTTGCAGTCGACTTGAAGTAGTTAACCAGAAACCTATAAGTCAACAGACATTTCCCTAGTCGACTACTAGCTAAACCTAGTCGACTAATAGTGAAATTTTGCCTAGTCTAGTCGACTAACTCAGAACCCAAGTCGACTATAGGCAGTTTCTGACTGTTGGACAGTTTTCTTTATCTGGTCTTTTGGGCAACGAATTCAAACGTCTCTATCATTTGAATTGCTCTTATAACTCCCTAACTAACCCTATTCTTCAGCTATAAATAGGGAAGTTATACCAAAGGCCAATTACCAAGAGTTTTTATCAGTTTTCCAAAAGTCAAAATCTGAAAACTATTTTCCTAACTTCAGTCTTCACCAAAAGCCAATTCCTATTGTGAAGTCTTCTGAAGTTTTGTTTCCTATACTGTACCTTGTCCACATACACATTCAGTATCAAGGCTATAGGAAAAGAGTTGTAATTCTCAAAGTGTTCATTGTACACGGGAGGCTTCTTGGTTGAAGAGGCAAGTTGTACAAGGTGACCATTGTACACGGGAGGCTTCTTGGTTGTAGAGACAGTTGTACAAAGGTAAAGGTGTTCTCTTGGTGGAAGAGATGGTGTACACATTTGGCGAAGGGGATTCGACAAGTGGTGTACATGTTGTATTGATTTTGGGTGGCAAGATCAAGGTTAAAGGAAAATCTCAAGCGGGTGGCTTGGGGACTGGATGTAGGTCACAAGGACCGAATAAGGATAAATCTCTTTGTTTGCGTTTGTCAATTTCTGAGATTTGTTTTCCTTATTGCAAGTTATTTATTTGCCTTACGATTAATCCTTCTTGTTTTAGTTGACTTGAGTTATTTCAGATCTTTAGTTGCCAACAAGAGATAATTCCGCATTAGTCCTTATCTCAACGATCCTACAGCTTCGCCTTACGAAACTATTTTTTTAAGCGAAGCTATCCTATCTTCACCTATAACTAAAATGAAAGTCTTCAAGGCTAAGCCTAGGGTTTCTCAACTCAAACAGGCTACCAGTTTTTCCAAGTTTTCGTGTTGGATCAGTTGATCCAGGTAACACAGACTTGCGGGATTATCTGAGCAACAAGCTAAAAATCCGCTCAGAAGAGCTAGTTCACATCTCGCCATCCTAGTGCAGACAAGCGGGTGTCAACCTGTGATGGTACATTCTGTCCACTGTTGTTTGGGACCAATCCCTACAACTTCTCCTCCAAGCCAGTAATCAGTATACAACTGGTTGTCAGTTCAAACTTCTGAGAAGCTCAAGTCTCAAAAGAAGAAGACAGTGAAGGTGCCTCACCTCACAGCTGCCTCTGTCCACACGATAAGCAGAGGAAGGGATCCTCTATGATCTCAAAGAAGGAAACAAAGGGTTCGCACTCCCTCAGTTCTATAGGGCCCGACTATAGCCCTGGCTTAGGTCAGGTTTTGGTCGAACAAAAGGGTGCCTTCCAAGGTACTCATTCCAGGTTAGCAATACCCTATAAATATGGACAACCTTCTTCCTCAGAAGCTATGTTGCCAGAATTATTGAGACACCAATTTCAATGGTCTGATAATGAAGAATATGCCAGCGGCTACGCTTCCTCCGCCACAATCAGCTCTGTCCAGGCAAGGTTCATATCAGCCAACATGGCTGATAACAATAATGATGATGATCTCTATCATCGCATGGAGGCACAAGAGTAGACAATAATAACACAACCGGTAGTAATCATGAAAATGAGGAAAACAATAACAATGAACCTCCCAAGATCGATCATTCAAAGGAGGGCTCTTCAATCCATGTCGAAATCATCAAAGGCATCCAAGCTCAGATCGCATCCCTGGACCAAAGGGATGAACTGAAGAAAGTAGGGTAGTCCATCCTTACCCCTTTGAATGGGATTCAGTCCCATATCTACCAAAGTTTAAGCCACCAACGCTGCACTCATATGATGGTAAGAGCTCGCCAAATTTACATATTTACTACTTTTGATCGCAAACCGGTAATGTAGTAGGTAATGATGCTATCATGGTCAGACTGTTCATTGGTACCCTTAAGGGGGTAGCCTTTGATTGGTTCAGGAGTCTCCTTGTGAACTCTATCAATTCCTGACTCGACTTGAAAATCCGATCCTCTCCCGATTTTATGAGGATGATACCGAGGTGACCATGGACACACTCTTTTCGGCAGTCCAGAAATGAGGAGAATCTGTACAAGATTACATAGAGAGATTTCACAACCTTTCTCCCATGTGCCTTGCAGGCATGCCTTTGCCTATTGCTTCAGACATGTAGGCATAACTTTTTCGACAAAGTAGAAGTTCGCATGGGCGCCATCAAAGCCCACACTTAAAAGGAGCTTATTGAACAAGCCGAGATAGCTGAAAAATCAGCTAAAAAGTTTGAAACCCCCAAAAGTAAGTGGGGAATCAATAGCAAAAGCTATGACACGGCTGAATATTCTGATACATCAGCATTAGAAGTATATGGAGGATCTCAATCAAAGAAGGGTAACTCCAACAGAGCTCCAGAGTATCAGAGATAATACTCCTTCAAAGATGAGCATGTGGGACACTTTTCACTTGCTCAATAAAGGCAACAAGCTCAAGTTTCCAGAGGTTAGACGCCCAGATGAAGTGGGATGAACGAACAATCCCAACTATTGTCTTTTCTATAGGATAGTTCATCATCCTACTTGCAAGTGCAATGTCCTTAAGGACAAAATCCAAGCGCTGATTGAAGCGGATGTTTTGACTCTGAAGTCGAAACATAAAAAGGCTACTGCCTAATTCCTATCCTAAAAGAGAGTATGAAGGAAGTCAACTCTACTTTCAAAATCCATAGGTCCTATCCCATCAACGGCTAAAGCAATGAGACACAAGCCAGTCCAAAACTAAAGGCAAGTCTTGCAATGTCTCTCACAGCAGATGACACCGCACCAGCAACTCCTCTTAGCGGCTCTAAAGAGGAGACAATCATCTCAGCCGCTATTTGATAGCCGATAGGCATTTGGTCTGGCAAATAATACTTGTGACAGTACAACCAGACCCACAACGAGACACAACAGCCAACGACGTCAGAAAATGCGTAGGGGGTTAGAATATGTCATTCCACCAATCAAATGGGAACAACCTTTCATAGTAGAGACAGTCTACTCGAGTGGAGCTTATCGCCTAGCGAATCCAAACGGTGACACGCTCCTGATGCCAATCAACGACAAGTGCTATCCATGATCACGTTAACACTATACCTCTAATCAAAGAAGTATTATACATGATCATGTTAACATTACACCTCTGATCATCAAGTCAGACTCGTCTGACTGTTTCATCTCCTCAAGGAGTTCCTTTCCCTAGATGGAATGAATTTCAGTCATCTCTGTATTCTTCTTTCGGCAAATCAGTTCGGCTTCACAATGATCTTGAATGAGCCGAATTCATCGAAGAAGGTTCGTGATGCATCCTTATATGACATTTTTAGTTTTTCCACATTCATGATCAGATTCGATGAACAACTGTGACTAGAGTCTTGATTATGATGAAAAAAGTGAAACTCTGCAAGAAATCTTTACTTACTCGATATATTCCCTGTGAAGTTTGTACTCCATATCGAGACACGAAGATTAGCTGAGACTAGAGTCTTGATGAACAAAATGAGGAATGTCGATCTACCTGATAAATTTTCCGTAAAGTTTAGACTTAACACTTTAATCCCCAACGAAATTTTAGAAGTCACCAGTGGAAAACAGAAATGTTCACTTCATGTAACACGATCTGAAGCCATCGGTGAATAAGGCTAGAGGAAAACATTGGCTTCTAAGTCCGATATAAAGTCCTCAACAACTCATCACGCTGAGGAGAATAACATGGCTAGCCCAACTCAAATGGTAGTTGGTAAACGTAGACCAAACCCGTTGATAGCTAAGGATTTGATAAAAATCCTAAGGGACCTGATCTCGCTTTTCCCACCAAAGTCCCTACCAATTTCCGCCCATGGAATGATAGGATCACAAAAGACTGTATTCATTTTTTCAATAAAATGAATCACAGATCAGAACTGTTATGCTTAAAGCTCACGCATCTGACAGTAAAACTTTTCCCTGGCGGATCTTGCTAATATCTCCAGCAGATCAAACTCTACTTGTCATTCTCTTCAATAGAATGACAGATCCACTCAAAATTCTGTTATGTTCAAATATCTCTAACAGTAAATAAATTCTTGTCAAGTTAACATCACACCTCTGACAAGTTGCTTTACAAATCCCTAAGCAGAGAAGCTGTCACGATTACTTCTGACAAGATCTCCTTTCGAATTCTCCAGTAAGGGATTTGGTTGTCACGTTAATGATTACCTCTGACTTTCCCTACCGAATCCCCATGGAGTTCTTTTGTCACGTTAATAATTACCTCTGACATATAATCTCTTATGTGATTCATTTTCTAACTCCCCAGCAAGTTTCTGATGGACTCCCCTCGAAGTCTATTATTTTTCTTTTCAGTCCCCAGTAGACTTTTCTAGTTGTCATGTTAACAATATACCTCTGATAATTTCTTCCAAATGATTTCCCAAAGAAATGCCAATTTCCCTACGGAACTCGTGATCAAATTTTATTTCCCCAGCGGAATTACTTTTTTACTGTTATGTCCAGCTTGTCACCTCTGAATGGTAGAAATCCTGAGCTTGGTAGTTTCTCAATCGGTTATGTCCATGTTAACTCTCACAAATAACCAAGTCTCATCTTCCAGTCTAGTAGGGACTACTCTTTTGCCGTTATGTTTAGTTCACCATCTCTGAATGGCAGGGCTCTGAGTCTAGCAATTTCCAATCGGTCATGTCCAGTCAATCACTTCTGAACTGACGGATGCCTAGATCTCCCCTTTATGGTACTCAAACTGTCAAGTCCAGTTTATCACCTCTGAAAAGATGAGTCTATAACCTTTTCTCCTTTCCTCTGTCAAGGCCGGGAGTTTTTGCTGTCATGTTAACAGTAAACCTCTGAACAGCGGATTGTAAGCCTGGTATCCCTTAGTTGGTCATGTCCAGTCAACTACCTCTGAACCAACAGAACCCCAGACTCAATCCACCTTTGCAGTCCCTTATGGGCTAGCTGCTAAGTTAGGGCCTGTTTGGTTGTCGTAACTGGCCGTAATTCGTAAGTCGTAATTACTAAAGTCTTTTACAGTTGTAAATGAGTTACATGCATGTAAGCTTTATGGTGTTTGGTTGGTAATATAAAATTGTAAGTGAAAAAGTATATTTTGTTTTATGATGTTTGGTTGTCGCAATGTGTAAGTCATAAGTGAAAAAGTTGACCACAAAATTAACTATTTGGTGATTTAAAAGTTTTAATATTGCAAATAAATATTAAAAATGCTAAATATTAAAAAAAATTTAATATTAACATAAAAAATAATACAAATTTGCATGACCACAAAATTAACTGTAAGTGAGTGGTAATTGGGTTGCAAGTGAGTGATAATTGGATTGTGTAAGCCTTTTACGAATTACTGTCCAAACAAACGCCGTAGTTGTAACTGGGTTGTAAGTCATTTACGATTTACGGACTTTTACGTGAAACAAACAGCCCCTTAATACGAATACATCTGGCAGCGGATTCGGAGTTTAGGGTGTCTTAGTCTATCATGTCTAGTTGTCACCTATGAATAGACGGGTCCCTAAAACTGGATTCATTTTTATTTTGACATCATGTCCAGATCATCACCTCTGAATGACAAAATTTTGAGCTTGGTGACTTCTCAATCTGTCATGTCCAGTCAAACACCTCTGAACCGACAGATAGCCAAGTCTCCCCTTTTTTTTTAATGTTATGTCCAGTTCATCACTTCTGAACAGTAAACAATTCGAGTTTGATAATTTCTAATCAGGTATGTCCAGTACCTCTGAACCGATGAATATCCAATCTTATTTTTGTTGTTATGTCCAATTCATCACCTCTAAACGACAAGGCTTTGTGTCTAGTGATTCCTAATCACTTGTGTTCAGTTCGTCACCTCTGAACTGATGGATACCCAGATCTAACTTTGATACCCAGATCTAACTTTCCAGTCTGGTAGGGACTTTTCTCGCTGCTATGTCCAGTTTTATCACCTCTGAACAGCAAACACTCTTTCCTAGCGATTTTGAATCTGTTATGTTCATATTACTTCTGAACAGATAGATTTCTAGATCTTCTTCCCTTTGTCCCCTGTGAATTCTCATACTCAGACTGATTTTATCATGTTCCTAACCTCTAAATAATTTTCAATCATAGTCTTAATTTCTTTAGAGAATTCTACTTGATGAATGCTCACCCTTTCGAACACCCGAGGCAATTCAAAGTATTTCAAAATCCGAACCATCCCATTATGAATTTGCGAAAACTTTGAAGGGGTTTTGTTGACACTCAAAAAAGACAAAATCTCAAACAACTCTTCAACCGGTTTAAATGATATCTAACTTGTCGATATTTACAAAAGATAAGTCACAGACAAGCTAACAGCCAATTTCTGCCCATCCATAAGGGACAAATCAGCGACTTGAACTCTACTGATTCAGTTTAGCAGACAGTAAGCTAATGTTGCCTTTGAAGAGATCTAAGCAGTCCTAAGACGCTAAGTTAGCTCAACACTTAGCCTTGCATGAGCCCAAGGGGATAGCCTCGCCTAAGAGGCTAAGTTTGTCTAGCTTCACCTTGAAGCTCTTCATAGCTCCATAGAGAGCTAACTTACAGTTTCGCCTGAATCTTTCTTGATAGTTTCGCATGAAGCTCTTCATAGCTCCATAGAGAGCTAACTTACAGCTTCGTTTGAATCTTTCTTGATAGCTTCGCATGAAGCTCTTCATAGCTCCACAGAGAGCTAATTTACAGCTTCACCTGAAGCTTTCTTGATAGGTTCGCATGAAGCTCTTCATAGATCCACAAAGAGCTAACTTATAGTTTTGCCTGAAGCTAATTCTAGCTTCGCCAGAGGCTAATTATAGCTTCGCCTCAAGCTCTTCACAGCCGTGCAGAAGGCCAAATCCTATCTTCGCTTGGCACAACACCGCTAAAAGAGCTAAAATGCTTAGCTTCGTCTCAACTGGTTAGCATCGCCCGAAGAGGCTAGCTTCGCCTCAACTGGCGAGCATCGCCTCAACTAGTTAGCATCGCCTGAAGAGGCTAGTTTTGCCTCAACTGGCTAGCTTCGCATGAGGAAAGTAACCGCCCCACTAAGTTAGTGGGGAGAGTTAATGGGTAATTACATGAAAAATCACCTATAGGGGGGTGAATAGGTGATTATGCTAATCTAATGAACTAAATGCGGAATTTAAAAACTTAATGCAATGCGCTCAAGTGCAATCAACAAATGATGCACACACAACCAAGCCAAGCAGATATGAATGCACAATATGAATAGTTGCAAGGCACAAAGTAAAGAGAGAGATAGAGAGAGTCAATGGATCAAGCGCAAACAACAAGATATATTTCGAGGTTCGAGCACCCAGCTCTACATCCCCGCCTTCGACACACGAAGGATTTCTAATCCACTAGCTAGTTCACAAAGAACTCTCACAAGGAGTACCCAACTCCTCTCTTTACAACCACAACCTCCTCCTTGAGGCAAGCTCCAATCCAACAAAATAATCACCTCACAACTTGAGAGATTAGCACAAAGCAAACAAGGATCACCTCACAACTTGAGGGATACAACCCAAGGCGCAAAGCCAAGCAAAGATTGGGTTTTTAACTTGGTGGTCTAACAAACAACCACAAACAATCTCTTTCTCCCACACAAAGATCCTATAGAAGAGATAGTAGATTTTAGCTCAAGTGTGGAGAAAACCAATGGAATGGAAATCAAAATCACAAAGAAAAAATCCTTGGGAAAAACTGAAACCAAGATATAGATGATGAATCAAAACTCTTTTCCCAAAAACCCTTTTCTTTGGTTTTCTAAACCCTAGCAAAAACTCCAAATAAATTGTTCAATATGAGTTCAAAAACTTCTTTTGATTGCTGTGAAAACACCAGAGAGTAAGGAAAAATTCGCACAAAAAAATCTTAGAGAAAAACTCTTTCCAATGGGGTATTTATAGACCTAGAAAAATATAGCCGTTGACAGCAGAAAATGCCAAAAATGAACTGCCGGTCGACCGCTCCGGTCGACCGTCCAACGGTCAAATTCTGCCCGTTGGCAGCTACTGGTCGACCGCCCCGGTCGACCCAAACAAACAGAGAGCTTTGCTCTCAGACCCGGTCGACCGTCCCATGTCTGCCAAACGTGCACAGATCTGTGCACATCGGTCGACCGACTTCATCCCAAGTCGACTTGGTCAGAAGACTAGTCGACTGGTTGAAGCCTGGAACAGAAAACTGGGTCAGAAAAATAGTTTAAAAATATTTTGAAAAATCTTTTAACACTCCTAAAAATCACCAAAAATAGTTTTATCATTTTGCATTGATATATAAACATGTGGTAAAAATTTTAGCTCAAATATCAATCAATATGAACTATTTTTGTGTCTTATCATTTTTATCAAAAAACTAAAAACTGTGTTTTCTAAAACTTGGATTTTGAATAGAAAATACGTTTTGATCCAAAACTCTTCCAAATACAAAAACATGATATTTAAACACTTTGAAGTATGATGTATATGGATATAATCCTATATACATGAAACATATATATATCCATGTTTTTGTCATTAATTCCAAAAATAAGTTTTGTTAAAACACAAAACCTAAAACACATGACTAGGTATATCAAAGTAAGTTTGTCTAAGTAGTTGAAGCATGCATGTATATAGAACAAATCATATATACATTAAACCATGTAAACTTGTTTTGATATAATATCTATTCATGAAAACCAAGATCGGTTAAACCTAAAACCGAAAAACGAAAACCAATATTCAAAACATGAAACGTGTGTGTTGTGCACTTGAGCATATCATACTATTCTAATCTTTACAATTTGGATCTAAACACAACTAAACTAAGGTACCGATGTCTTCTTGTAGAGCGCAATCTCCAAGCCGACTCGATCCAAAACTCTTGATCCACCGAGCAAGTGCTATATATGTTCTTCGACGCTCGGGCTCTTGAATCAATATGTGAAAGCTTTCAAATCATCTTGTTGAAGCTAATCACCTACTAATAACTTGATTAATGATCTGAAACTAAAATCACAAGATTATTAGTACACATAACTACATGAGTTAATCATCATCAAAACTAGAGTGGAAGGCCTTTGGGCCAACAATCTCCCCCTTTTTGATGATGACAAAACTCATGGAGTTATATATGCATGGATTAAAGTTAAGCTTCAAAGAAGCTCCCCCTTAACTCATGCATAAACAAATAAACAATAAATATGCAATGAATATCAAACATGAAACATGAAACATACATATTTATGCATAAACAATAAAAGGTTCTAGATACTAATGAAATGTTTAAAACAAAACATACTCTAGAAACCAATTACAAAACATGTTCTAGATACCAATTAAAATTAAACTAAATTAAACTTAATATATGCAAAACATAAACATGCATATATAAACCAAAAATACTTCTCCCCCTTTTTGTCAATCATCAACAAAGGGGTAAAAACCAAAACAAAACAAAATCTTCTCCTCTTTTTAATATAAAGAAACAACCTTCAATAAGAGGTAAAAACAAAACCAAATCAATAAATTTTTCTTCCCCTTTTTGTTCGAAATAATGAATCAATGAGGGGTTAAAAGCAATAAAACAATGTTCTCCCCTTTTGTCTAAAACAAAACAAAACCAAATAGGGGTGACTATCAATTAAGGTACCAATTGAAAATATGTCAAAGAATAGCATCTTGATACCAATTGAAAGGAAACAAACAAAAAAAATATTGATACCAATTTTAAGCAAAGCACATGAAAATCTTGATACCAATTTGAAATTAAACATAATGAATTTTGAATGTCTAAACAAAAATTTTGATACCAATTGTAAATGTTTTTCATTTTGAACATATGATACCAAATTTAAATTTTCAATCATAAAGTAAGGGAGTGGGAATCAAATACCAATTGAAGGACAAAATCAAATTTTCTCCCCCTTTATGAAATACAAACTAAAATAATGCTTAGGCTTGATACCAATTTAAAAGTAATCAATTGAAACAAAGTTAAAGCTCAAGCACTAGCATAAACAAGATTTTGTGCTTAAAGATATAGGGATATAATAAGCACAAATAAAACATATATATGTATGAAAAATAGATACCAATAGAAATTGATATTCTTGGAATAGAAAGCATACATACATACAAACATATATGAGTATACAAGAAGAGTCAAGATTGATACCAATTGAAAGAATTCAATGATACCAATTGAAATAACAATAATATCAAATGTATACATCATATTATCTACCTCCCAATCATGGTTCAAGTTTTAAATGATTTTCATTTTAAAGCATTCATGAACATGATCTCCCATCCATCCTCCCATGGATGGTAGGGGTTTTCAAAAAT
This sequence comes from Agave tequilana, assembly GCA_038442645.1. Classification (NCBI taxonomy): domain Eukaryota; kingdom Viridiplantae; phylum Streptophyta; class Magnoliopsida; order Asparagales; family Asparagaceae; genus Agave; species Agave tequilana. Next base: position 143,209 of record JAVJIF010005703.1, on the reverse strand, counting down.
AGGTTTGAAAATGTAGTATGTTTGAAAATCTCTACCATAGTGAAGAATACGAACTAGTTATAGGAAAAACTTTTAAAACTAGTACGAAATCCTTCAAGTAAGGAATAAAACAAAATTGTTTTGCATGAAACACATGTAAATCACATGATCACTAAACACTCAAAGTCCATAAAGCTCATATCATAGTCTCATGAAAACAAATCATGAGTAAACTAATAAAGTGAGTGAACAAGTGTTATGTGACACATACAATCATGAAAATATTCAATTAAGCTTGTATGAAATTCCTTGAACACATGAAAACATGAAAAACTAGATTTTCATTACCAATTGAATTTACCTAAAAACATGAAAATCATCAAAACGATTTAAACTTCAAGGCATATGTATGTCATGTACAAACTAAAGTATACATACATATCCTAAACATAATAAGTCCACAAAGTTATATGCATGAAGGCACGTGGCTCATGGATGTACATGTATAATCAATAGTTTGGACAAGATAGACATATACATGAAGTTAAAACAAAATAAGTAAAATGATGAATACAAGTCAAATGCAAGAATCATCAAAACTAGGCTATACTAGTACGTCAAGTGAATACAAATGGGCGTTCAAGTACAAACATATATAAAGGTCTATTTGTAGCTCACTAGTTGTACAAGTATAAATCCTAGTCTTAATGAAAACTTATCATTCAATCAAGTAGTCAAAACATGAAGTATAAAACGGGAATCATAACCCAACATGATAAACATAATAATCAAAACATGAATTATTAAAACAAAAAGTCATAGTCAACCATATGATTAGCATGACAAAGACATGTGCATTAGATCTATGATTAACATGATAGCTAAAATATAAAGAGAACACAAAATATGGGTTCATACTAAACATGGGTGTCTCAACAACTAATCATGTAAAGCATAAGTCTAATAGACATGGCAAATATCATACTAATCATGAAACAATAAAACACGATTCAACAAAACAAAAATCATAAACATCCACATGATCATTATGTATATGCATGTGCATTAGATCTAGGGTATACATGTTAGTTTAAACAAGGTGAGAACACTAAATATAGATCCATATAAAACATGGGTGCTCAAGAAACTAAACATGTATAACACTAATCTAATCAATCATGACATAAGCATAATGAACAATAAAACAAGACATGCTATGAATAGATGAACATGAAAAGCATGCAAGCAAAAATGGGAGTTAGAGAATGATACCAAAACCGATGAAGGTGCATCTCTAGTTCTCCAAACCACGGTGGTCCTCCCACCAAATCCCCTTGAAAGTGATGCCTTCAAATTTGTTTTCTTTTAAGCACGGAACGCATCTACTCCAAGGCACCAACACTCTCACGTTATGCGAGAGCTTTTACCTACATCAAAAAGCATAGAGGTGGTCTTTGGTACCCATTTTCTTTTGGGTCCACGGGGGTTAGTATCTTTTCTAACCCAAACAAGATTTGTTGCTAAATTTTCATGATAAACACGATCATAACAAAATCTAGCAAGATGGCCTTTTCGGCCACAATGTGTACATGTGTACACATGAGCATACGTGTGATGGTGGTGACCGTGGAAAGCATGTGTATGCCGTGTAGGGTGTGCATGCAAAGATGGACCTTGTTTCTTGCGAACCAAGGTTTCCAAACGTGAATGATTCAATGTGTATTGGCTCAAAGTGGAGTCCAAACATTTAACACTTTTCTTCAAAACATTTATATCACTTTCAATAGTGGAAGATAAAGTGGAGCATGCAGTAGGTGTGCAAGAAGAAGAAGGAGCTATACTAGCATGGCACACATGAGAATCTATATCAATTATTAAAGATTCATTTTTCTTTAAAACCAAATCCAATTCTTTTGTAATAGAATCAATTTTATTTTTCAAGACAAGGTTATCTTTTAAAACAAAATCCAATTTTGAAGATAAAACCTCATTGTTTTTCACAACATCATCACAATCATTTTTGCTTTTTAAAGCATCAATCTCATTAAGGGTAAGGTCTAGTTGAGATCTTAGTGAGTCACGTTCACTAGTAATCTCTTCCTTCTCTTGCAAAACCAATTCAAAATTAGAACACAAATCCTTTAATTCATTTTTCAAAATAAGGTTGTCCTCTTTCAAAAGATTGTGTTTTTTCAAGAAATTTTCAAGCTTTTGAGCAAGTTCCAAATTTAAAGATTGAACTTCTAAACATCCATAGTAATAGGAACTAGAGCTATCATCTAATTGAGTGTCCGATTGTACCTCAAGGGAGTTCTTCCCTTGAACCATGAGGCAATGCTCTTCGGACTTTTCTCTCTTAGATCTCCTCATCTTGTTGATAATCCTTGGAAGCTCGGGAGACGTCAATAAGCTCCAAACTGCAAAAGTCGTGTCATAACGATCAAACACCGGTAAAAGATGTTCACTAAGAGATGCTCTAAGTGCTCTAAGTGCTAATGCATTTGCCTTTTTATGTTTGCTACTATTAGGGAATGATTCCATAGTGGAGGCTTGATAAACTAGATGTCCTAAGCTTTTTAAATGTCTACTCATATTGGCCTTCCAAGTATCAAGTCTAAAATGGTCAAACATAGGAGGGCTATCCATGAGTGCAAATGAAATGAGTGCAAATGAAAATGCAAATGAAGATTAGCAAACCAAGATCTCACTCTTAGGTGGTTAAACCTAAATATCATGAGCGTAGGCTCTGATACCAATTGAAAAATCATCTAGAGGGGGGTGAATAGGTGATTATGCTAATCTAATGAACTAAATGCGGAATTTAAAAACTTAATGCAATACACTCAAGTGCAATCAACAAATGATGCACACACAACCAAGCCAAGCAGATATGAATGCACAATATGAATAGTTGCAAGGCACAAAGTAAAGAGAGAAATAGAGAGAGTCAATGGATCAAGCGCAAACAATAAGATATGTTTCGAGGTTCGAGCACCCAGCTCTACATCCCCGCCTTCGACACACGAAGAATTTCTAATCCACTAGCTAGTCCACAAAGAACTCTCACAAGGAGTACCCAACTCCTCTCTTTACAACCACAACCTCCTCCTTGAGGCAAGCTCCAATCCAACAAAACAATCACCTCACAACTTGAGGGATTAGCACAAAGCAAACAAGGATCACCTCACAACTTGAGGGATACAACCCAAGGCACAAAGCCAAGCAAAGATTGAGTTTTTAACTTGGTGGTCTAACAAACAACCACAAACAATCTCTTTCTCCCACACAAAGATTCTATAGAAGAGATAGTAGATTTTAGCTCAAGTGTGGAGAAAACCAATGGAATGGAAATCAAAATCACAAAGAAAAAATCCTTGGGAAAAACTGAAACCAAGATATAGATGATGAATCAAAACTCTTTTTCCAAAAACCCTTTTCTTTGATTTTCCAAACCCTAACAAAAACTCTAAATAGATTGTTCAATATGAGTTCAAAAACTTCTTTTGATTGCTGTGAAAACACCAGAGAGTAAGGAAAAATTCGCACAAAAAAATCTTAGAGAAAAACTCTTTCCAATGGGTATTTATAGACCCCAGAAAAATATAGCCGTTGACAGCAGAAAATGCCAAAAATGAACTGCCAGTCGACCGTCCAACGGTCAAATTCTGCCCGTTGGCAGCTACCGATCGACCGCCCCGGTCGACCCAAACAAACAGAGAGCTCTGCTCTCAGACCCGGTCGACCCTGACGGTCGACCGTCCCATGTCTGTCAAACGTGCACAAATCTGTGCACGTCGGTCGACCGACCCGGTCGACCGACTTCATCCCAAGTCGACTGGTTGAAGCCTGTAACAGAAAACTGGGTCAGAAAAACAGTTTAAAAATATTTTGAAAAATCTTTTAACACTCCTAAAAATCACCAAAAATAGTTTTATCATTTTACATTGATATATAAACATGTGGTAAAAAGTTTAGCTCAAATATCAATCAATATGAACTATTTTTGTGCCTTATCATTTTTACCAAAAAACTAAAAACTGTATTTTCTAAAACTTGAATTTTGAATAGAAAATACGTTTTGCTCCAAAACTCTTCCAAATACAAAAACATGATATTTAAACACTTTGAAGCATGATGTATATGGATATAATCCTATATACATAAAACATATATATATCCATGTTTTTGTCATTAATTTCAAAAATAAGTTTTGTTAAAACACAAAACCTAAAACACATGACTAGGTATATCAAAGTAAGTTTGTCTAAGTAGTTGAAGCATACATGTATATAGAACAAATCATATATACATTAAACCATGTAAACTTGTTTTGATATAATATCTATTCATGAAAACCAAGATCGGTTAAACCTAAAACCGAAAAATGAAAACCAATATTCAAAACATGAAACGTGTGTGTTGTGCACTTGAGCATATCATACTATTCTAATCTTTACAATTTGGATCTAAACACAACTAAACTATGGTACCAATGTCTTCTTGTAGAGCGCAATCTCCAAGCCGACTCGATCCAAAACTCTTGATCCACCGAGCAAGTGCTATATATGTTCTTCGACGCTCGGGCTCTTGAATCAATATGTGAAAGCTTCCAAATCATCTTGTTGAAGCTAATCACCTACTAATAACTTGATTAATGATCTGAAACTAAAATCACAAGATTATTAGTACACATAACTACATGAGTTAATCATCATCAAAACTAGAGTGGAAGGCCTTTGGGCCAACATTACACCTATGATCCCTCATTAAGAGGAGACAATTAAGGGGAGTTAATAGGTAGTTACACCCATGATCCCTCATTAAGAGGAGACAATTAAGGAGATCATAACTCTCTATTGAGCCAATAAATAGCCCATTAGTAGGATAAGCTCGGGGTCTTTAAAAAAAAAAATTAAGTCCAAGAGGCTTTTTGAAGAGCATAAGCTTCTTTTGTGGCTTCAAAGCTTAAGCCAATAAGAGATCTACTCTCTCGCTTCTAAGAATTCAGAGAATCACTTCCTAATCCGACAAGGATAAATTCAGGGTGTTAATACCCTAAGGCCTTCCTCCCTTTCTAAGAATCTCTGGAACCAAGCGAGAAAGAATTACTAGACAATAGCATTTGAAGTTCGATCGCTTGCATCATCAACGGGACAAAGTGATTGCGCGCTGATCAGACTCCCACCGGCACACTTTCCCAGAAATCTCAGAGGAGATTTACTTGTAATTGTTTTATTCTTTATTAAAAGAATTACTTATACTTTCGCTCCTCAATATTTTGTAAGTTTTCTCCATTCAATTTCAATGGAAAACAAGCTTGTTCAACAAACTCTTCATCATGTAAAGCTCTCCAGCCTTCACCAAAGACTAGCAGTTGTCTCCTCATTCATTACGTTGTAGATGATCTTATCTGAAATGCGCAATATGATCATCGCCTTTATGCGAAAGTCGATATTATTCCACTCATCATCCTCCATCTTCGCTGGCTTCTTTTTATACCAAGTAGGGCCTTATGTGTTCTCCTTCACGAGCAACAATGTTACTCCATCTTCCATAACAGGAAGTTAGACTTTTCGTCAAATTTCTCCACCTCAAAATTGGTTGTCGTGGTCGTCTTGATAGTCATTGCTACCAATTGTTATAATCTATCACCAATCAAACAACAGAGAAACACTAAGTTGAAGACTCGAGCAAGTAATTGAAATTGAATCACCACACAACCAAAAAATATCAGATTTAACATGATTTGGCAATGTGCCTACGTTCGCAGGGAGGAGGAGATAAGTCTTTATTGAAAATAGAGAAGAAAGTGTAAGAGTTACAAGGAGATCTCTCTCTCTCACACACACAACTCTCAATAGTGGGAATCTAAAATTCTCTTGAATTCTTGACACACCTTCAAAAGGTCATCCCCACAGGGTTTATATAGGCACCTAGGATTCTATTTCAATACAAACTCCAACTATCAAATCAGCCCCATCTCAGAGAAATAGGAAACCCGAATCCAAACTAGAATAGGAAACAAAACCGTATTAGAAAATTGCCAGAACTCGATATTAGTTGACTAGGCAAATTATTAGTCGACTACCAAGTATTAGTCGACTATACCAAGAATCTAGTCGACTACTGTAATGCGATCTTAGAATCTAACTTTCTGTTGCAGGGCCTAGTCGACTATATCAAAGTATCAGTCGACTAGCCCAATATCTAGTCGACTATTAAGACATATTAGTCGACTAATAACATGCATAATGTCTATACATGTCCGTGTTTGATTTGTAAAGCTTGTAACACCTTTACCTGAGCTTGAATTCTTCTTTAATGAATATAAGGCACTGCAAATACTAACAAAGATTAACTCAAGCTCGTGTGGGAAAACTAAGAGATTTGAACATGGAGGCTCAATAAAAATTATTGGAAAAACTTCTTTGAAAATGTAAGAATTGGTAGCACAAAACAATTTCTGCCAGAAACTTGTTTTCTTAATTTTTCAAATCTTTTTCAAAAACTAAAACTTGAATTTTTAAACTTTGAAATGTTGAAAATCTTCTTGTAAAAACTTAGGAAAAAAACTCTCTACAACGGGTCCTATTTATAGGAAATAGGATGATACTATTAAAGCATAATCCCAGTCATTACAAACATGTTTAAACCAAATAAAGTAAGATATAATCGTTTGAAATAAAAAGAATAAATATTCAAAAAATAGGCATTATCGGCAAACTGTTGCTTTTGGCAGCAGTGCTGTGGACTACCAACAGTTAGAAAAATAGCCGTTGGTGCCAGTGATCGACCGTCCAGAGCAGACTTCTCTGCTCTGCACAACTGGCGGTCGACATGTCGGTTGATCGTCCAGCCCAGATGTTCAACGATCGATTGCGCGGTTGACCAAGTGCATAAGCCAATGCTTGTGGACAAGTTCGGTCGATCATGTGCACAAGCCAGTGGCTTGTGACACCACCGATCGACCGGCTTAGGCCAAAACACAATTTTTTGATCTTTTAAAATCTTTTATAATCAAACTAAATTTCTATAAAATCTACAAAAACAAGTTCTTGTAAATACATTTGAGTATGAATATGTGGGATTAAAAAATCGACACATATAATAAACATGTGAACTTTTTTTTTGAGATATTAAATACAAATTTTAAATAAAAATAATATAGAAAATTGTTTTTTCAAAAACTAAACTTTAAATTGAAAAACATGTTTTTCCAAAACTTATATAAATAAAAAACAAGTTTCTCAAACTCATATAAAGCACCAATATATATGGATAAAATTTAATGCACATAAAAAATAATATGAACTTGTTTTTGATAATTTCTTCTTATAAAACCAAAGCCAAAACTCAAAAAATTTTGTTCTTGAAATCAATATCTAACTTGTTTGTGTGTGTGTGTATGTGAAAGCTTGAGCAATCAAGTCTAATCTAAACTTTATAAAAATAAAAAATACATCCTTACGAACTAGAGTCTTTTCTTCTTGAAATGATCTTCTTCTTTACTTTGACTTGATCCAGACTTGATTCCTTTAAGGTAGACTCCTTCTTGAAGTTCTTGAGATGTTTTTTATGCTTGAGCCTTGAACCAATACATTTTAACTTCAAAACTTTAACTTTGAGTCTTTTGAAAAAGTTAGACACTAAATTAAAATCTTAATTAAAACCTGAAACTAAAATAACACAAGATCATTAGTATTGTAATTACATAAGTTAATCTTCATCAAAATAAGAGTGATGGACCTTTGGCCAACAACTTCAAACACCTATCTTGGAATCAAGTGGTTATAAATGATCAGTCGTTTAAAATATAACAAATTTGTTTACTGAATCATAGATAAAAGGTGATTAAATCGGGAGCTTTCGTTGAATGGTCTGGTAACTCAAACCACAATGACGAGCTTTGTTTATACTTGTAATGCTGTGAAAGCTCCATAAGTCCATTAAATCCTATATTTAGGGATTCAAGTTGGTAATGGAGAATCCACTTTCTAAAGCAAACTCACCTTTCATTTTATGAGTGTTTACGATTTTTAAAGTAAAGAGTGTCATTGTCAAATTAGCAGCGGAGAGGATCCAAATTCATCACCCATGCAAGGTCTGACTTTGAACAGCAAACCTGAGTGGTTTTGCCACTTCAGTCTCTCTGATCAAAATCAAGGTCTGTTTGGACTTGAGAACCTGCAAGAACTCCTCTTGCTACCAAACAAGGAGAGTTTTCCTCTTCTCCAAGATCTCAAATTATCTCTGCGAGTATAGGCGACGCACGGGATGGCGACGTGCGGGGATGGGCGGCGACGATGGTCTCTCTCTCTCTCTCTCTCTCTCTCTCTCTCTCTCTCTCTCACAGATCTGGACTGGAAATAGAGAGATCTAGACTGCACTGGACAGGACTACAGAGAGAGTGAAGATTCCGTCGGGCGGTGACAGAAGACCAACAACGGCGTAGATCGTCTCAAACCAGATCTGAAAAGAGAGAGTTTAGAATGAGAGAGAAGGGAGCCTTTTTGTTGAATTTGGCACTGACGTGACGTGTCAGCGCGGGAGTAAAAGCGGGAGCTAACGAAAGAGCCAAATAACATTTCTGTTGCGAATAAGTACTTTGCATGATGATTTTAACACCTACTCACACCTTTTTGGAGTAATGAATTAAAGGATTCATTTATGTTCCCATTCAATCTCTGGAACTTTTGGCGTGAAATGCTCCTTTTTCTAGCAAAAATTATTATTTTACTCAGACCTGATAACTCTGAAATTGGAACTTCTATATCTTCCTACACCCGACTCTTACAACACCAAACAATTTTATTCTATTGTCTTAGAGCTTGAAATCAGCTGGTTTGCTTGTCCTGTGCAGTGGATGCCAATTAAGGAATTTGCAGTTCAACCTTCTGCCCAGAATCATGAGCTATTGAAGTACATCATTACTGTCGGACTGGCGAAGACAGAGAAGTCTTACAGTGGATTCTCACCAGCGCGCATAAAATCAGCATTCACTGATAGGAAGAGCTACATCTATTTAAATGACAAGGGTCTGAATTAGGGACTCGGTTCATGTGCGTGAGGCACACACATATTATAAGATGCCAATTTTATTTTGACGCGTGGATAAGATGTCGAGTTTCAGAGATACAAAGTTTTAAAGTTTTTGAACTTCTTATAATATTATAAGACGACCAATTTCACATGTCAACGCAGAATTGGCTCTCTTATAATATGTGTGGTTCACACACATGAACCGAACCCCCCGAAGGAGTCTCATGAAGATCCAATTCTGTTTCGGAAGATAGTTAAGGTTCTTTTTACATTTAATTTTTATGTATTCATATGCATTCTTTGGTTATTAACCTGAACTCCAGACCATTGTATTTATTTGATACATCCCCATCATGCTCATATAGCTTAAAGAACTATTAGTTTGTCACTGATGTTTGCTCCAGAAATCACATTAGATTCTAACACGTCGCCTGTAGCTGCACACGAGTAGATTTATTGATGAACTTCCTCGATTACGCAAATCACTACATTGTATTTAGTAACAAAAAAAAACAATTAGAAAATCATCAAAGAAAAGAATCATATACCATCAAGAACTTGAATCGGGAAAAGGCTCGTAAATTTCAATTCTTCAGCCTTCAGGGCAGCGATTGTGTTAAAATAAGAAGAAGACAACCATTTTCAGCTCATAGTTTTCCATGTGTCTATCACAACTCGCACGTGTCACCACCCTGCAACTGCACTTGGAAACATTTCTCCTCAAACTCATGCTACAGACGCAATCTTCAACGACTCGCACTTAAATCCAGTGCCAGCTTTACACTGGTCCAAACTCTCTCTGCTCTCTCTCACAAATTCTCTGCTCAAGTGCTCATCACTCTCTTCTTTTGTATTGACTTCTAGTGATTCTCTGAACAAAATGCTCTCTCTCTTTGTGCTATGGCTTATAGTTTCAACAGGTGTTCCCTTGCAGCAGCTCAAGAGAATCCTACTGCAGACAACTCTTCTCTGTGTGGGGGGGCATGCACTCCCAACGCTCCTCCTCCACCAAATTACATACAACACAAAGAAGCACCTCCCCCGCCGCCGCCGCCGGTGGCCGTAGTGCAGGCCAACTGCCTGCCGGCAGTCGTTGTTCAGTGCTGCCAGTATCCGCCGCCATCGCCGTACCCTTATACGCAGCTTCTATATAACAACTACTCAGCATCAGGAAGGCCCAGCAGCAGCGATTCTATCTTGTTTGGTGGTTTTGTGCTGTCCTTCTTTGCGTCTGTAGTTTGAATAGGGTCTGGTCTTGTGAGATATATTGTTGTCTGCTTATTATTATTGTTGCTATTATCAGTGTCCTTGTAATTTGCATTCTTGGGTCATGTGTGTCTAGTGCCTTCACATTGTGAAAATAATTGCAACTAAATGGCTTTAGCTCAATAAAAGGAGGCATCTACTCAATCCCAGCCTTGATTTAGGAATGGAGTTTACAAAACCCACCAAAATTAAGGCTATTGCTGAAGTTTTCATGATCACATCACACTTTTGCACAGAGGAGCCAAGGAATGCAATTAGAGAACCTTTCTCTGGATGAAAGGCATCCATACTAAACTTTCATCAGCACGCGCGCAGGAAGATTGCTTAAAGAGAGAGGAATGCTCCAAAGAGAAGAAAAGGGTGCCCTTTGTTGGAACGGAAGGGAAATGAATTCAAACAAAAGGAGATCATAGTTGATTCTTCTGTCATGCACGTAAATCACAGCAAGTCTTCACAAAATATTACGTGAACTCGAGTTGTTGCGTATTGAGCCTACAATAATACACTCGTTGTTTTTAACTCAAAAAATTTCACATCTATTGCATAAAGATATTCAAATTCACAGCCTGTCGCAAGAAAAAAACTGATGCCTCTATAGCTAAAGCCAACCTGTTATGGAAATAAGGAGCTCGGTGTCATGATAAATAGGAAAAATCTATTTAATTTTATTTTGATTTTTCTCTTGAACAACAGCAGTATCTTACTCTTGAACTTGGAGTGTTCATAATCTGACACCCCTTTTTACTTGTGAACGGGTTTCATGAGAAAAAAAAAAAATCTATTTGATTAGTAGGCTTTTGAACGCAGCCGGCAGAAGCCGTACATCAACCAAAATAGACTTTGAAAGATTTTACCAAAAAAGGTTGGTATGTACTTCGATAAAAACTTGAAACCTGGGTGCAGCAATGGAGCTCCATTATCCGAAAACGCCATCAGAAGCTTGCGAACTTTTTCAGGTTTGGGTTCTTGAAATTGAATACGAGTATCCCTGCCTGAATTCAACGAAGAGGGCAAATTTAGGTCCGCTAGATCCTAGCTCAGTAAGCGGGTTTGGAGATCTTACCTGTTTCGACAAATTTTGGTGTTGAATGATCAGTGGACTAATGGATTTGGCTTGATCATTGTTGTAGGCTGTGTTTCCACCTCGTCTAACATGAAATTGACCTACAAAACAACGGCAAACCAGGGCGTGGTTGGTATGGCTCCGGCCTAAACTCTCTGATGCTTGAGATAGCCCAGTGTCCGAGATGAATCTTCTTAAAGAGTAGAAGATTGCAATATGTTAGGTTATAGGACAAACCTTCCTTTGATGCTACTCAAAGGTTTTATAGTTAGGGTGAGAGAGTATTTTTAAGGAGTTCAGACGGTTTTCCGTATTGGGGGCGTCCTGGTCTTTGGCCTGCTCGGCCATCGTAATTGGCGCGAGCTATCAGGTGGATCATGTGTCAGGCGTGGGCTGCAATGACTGGTCAATTTGCCAGAGCTTTGTCACTTTGTCTAGCGGGATTGTGATAGTGTTGTGGTCCCTTCTTTATTTCCTCTCGCATTTGTTTTACACATCTCGAAATCAAAATTAGCCGAAGGGAGGTTTTCTCCCGTGGCTCCTTCACAAAAGTTGTTTGTCCGTCTTCATCTGAGAGAGAGACAAGGACGGCTCAATCTCTAGGGAGACTTTAGGCGAAAGTTTTGAATGAGGCACACGCATGTTTATATTATATTTTATTATTATTTATTTATTTATTTTGCTTTACGGGGATTTCTTTTCATCCACCTAAGTCAAACTGTAATTAGGAAAAAAACTCACTCGCATAAGTTTATTTGCTTCAGCCACCTTTTTTATTAAAGGAAAGAGGCACACGCATGTGTCAAGCGCTGAAGCGCTCATCAGCGGAGAAAGACGAAATGCCCTTAAATAATCGCTTTAAAAAAAGCAGACTGCTTCGAAAATGTCCTATTTCTGAGGATTGCGACTATGATCGCACTCCTCACAAAACGACCGAAGTATAGAAGACTGTGACTGTGACCACAATCCTATTTCTGAGGACTGCAATCATGATCGCAGTCCACATAAAATGCACTATTTATGAGGACAGTGATTATGATCAAAGTCCTCACAAAAATATCATATTTCTGAGTCTTTATAACATTGTGACCACAATCACAATTCTCTTTGTTAATACTGCGATCATGATCATAGTATTCACAAAAATTCCTATATTTGCGTCTTTATGAGAACTGCAACCATCTCAGTCCTCATTAAATACCCTATTTTTTTTCTTCTGAGGACTACGATTAGAACTGCGACAATTATCGCAATCCTCACAAAATATCTTATTTTTGAGTCAGCCCTCACAGACGACTGATATCATGAGTCACAATCCCCATATCAGCATCGTCATCATCAGCAGACCCCGTCCATTGACATTGAATAATTCCTAATGCTTTTCATATCTAAATACAAATAAAACTCATTGCAAAACACGAACAAACGAGATCCGCAAAAAGTTGGTCTCAAAAAAAAAATCGGGGCTCCCAACCCCTTCCAACCCCTATGACAACAGCGAATAACTCTGTGTCAGGGTCAAGGTTTAGGGAAAAGTAATGCTAGGAATGATGGAGAAAGGTAAAAGAGGAAATAAAAATATATAAAGAAGTTATAGGGCCGTTTGTTTCGCGTAAAACTCCGTAATTCGTAAATGACTTACTTCCCAGTTACAACTACGGCGTTTGTTTGGACTGTAATTCGTAAAAGACTTAGTAACTCAACTAACACTCACTTGCAACCCAGTTACCACTCACTTACAGCCCAGTTACAGTTAATTTTGTGGTCATACAAATTTGTAATATTTTTTTATATTAATATTAAATTTTTTAATATTTAACTTTTTTAATATTTATTTGCAGTATTAAAACTTTTAAAATAGTAAATAGTTAATTTTGTGGTCAACTTTTTCACTTACGACTTATACATTACGATAACCAAACACCGTAAAGTACAATACACTTTCCCACTTTACAATTTTATATTACTAACCAAACGCCGTAAAATTTACATACATGTAACTCATTTACAATTGTAAAAGACTTTACCAATTACAACTACGAATTACGGTCAGTTACAACAACCAAACAGACCCATAATTAAGAAGAATCAGTTTATGCTGACGTGAATAAGGCTGTAGCAAACAAAATAATGAAGCTGAGTTTTTTTTTTCTGATTATGAAGAGACGTAGGTGGCTGCAAATTTTTCCCTTTTTATTTTATTTATTTTATCAAAACCGAGCGAAACGAGGTTTTCTCCCATGACTCCTTCGCAAATTTTGTCCATCCGCCTGTCCATCTTTGTCCGCGTGAAAGAGAGCGCGAAAGATAGAGATAGTTCCTTCTTCTTCTCCCTCCTCTCCTACTCCTCCTCTCCCTCCAGCCGCCCCTCTCTAGCCTCTTCCTTTTCTTCCTCCTCGTCGCAATCGTTGTCTCGCCGCCGTGCTCAGTTTTCCACCTCTAAGGGAAAATAATTTAACAAAACTGACGGAAGAGAGATTTTCTCCCGTGACCCATATAAAAACTTTGTTCGTTCGCCCGTCTTCATCCGCGAGAAAGAGAGCAACGTCGACCTCGTCCTCGTCCTTCCTCTCCCATCTCCCTCTCCTTCTTCCTTCTTATTCTTCCTTTCTCGCCTCATCTTTCTCCTGATTGATCGGTCGGTTTCCTATTGACAACGACAGTATATTACTTTATTCTTTACTATTATTTGTCCTTAATATATAAAATAGTTAATAGTTTGGTTAGAGGTGAAGTGAGGAAGTGAGAAAGTGAGGAAGTAGTAATAGTTCCCTTTGAAACTTGGGAATTAGTTAGTGAGTTTTTCGGTGTTTAAATGTTGTTGGGAAGTGTGCTTTGAAAAATATTATGTCTTTTCCGATGTTTGAATGATAATATGAAAGTGAAAGTGAAAAAGTTAACCACAAAGTTGACCGCAAAATAATATTAAAATAAAAATTAATTAAGAAAAATAAAAATTAGATTGTAATTAGAATGCAAGTGAGATTTACATGACTACAAAATTAACTGTTTTGAGTTACAACTTATTACAAATGAGATTTATATGATCACAAAATTAATTATAGCACCATGAAAGTGAGACAGAAACTGTGTAAAAAAAAAAAGAAAAGAAAAAGAGATTTTCTCATTTTTCTTTATTTGAATAGACAGAGAAATAAGCAATTAAACTTCCTCCTTTCCTCACTTCCGCCCATTTCCTTTAGGGGTGGCAGACGGGTCGCGACCCGCCAGACCCAACCCGACACGACCCGAAGTTAGCGGGTCTAGGTTTTGGGCTAATTGGATTTGGGTCGTAGTCGGGTCGACCCGTCTAACCCGATTATTAAATGGGTCGGGTCGACCCGAACCCGTTAGACCCGCTTCACCTGCCAGACCCGATTATTCTCTCCTCCTCGGCCTCCTCCCCTTGATCTTCTCCTTTGCCGCCCGCGCTCCTCCCCTTCGCCTAAATCAATTTGTCAAAAAAAATATGTGTAAAACCAGTTTTGAATTCGTGGTCTCTAGTGTGTGGAGTTTAGTGTGATAACTAACTATACCACACAACAATTTGGTAATAAAGTGTAAATAAATTGTATTTAAAATTTAATAATCGGGTCAAATGGGTCGGGTCGGGTTGACCCGACTAAGAATGGGTGGGATCTGGGTCTGAATTTTTAACCCGTATATATAATAATCGGGTCGGATCGACCCAACCCGATTATCATATGAGTCGAACAGTAAACGAGTAGGGTCGACCCGTCCCGACCCAATTGGCACCCGTTCCTTGCAACCAAACACGCCGTAGTTAATAGACTTTGCAAATCTTTTCCGTCCATTTCATAAAGTCAGGAGAAAGGGAGGAGACGGAGGAAAAATCTAAGCTCTGTCTCGATCGATTGTTCGTTCTCTGAGATCTGATAGGTTCTCTCTCTTTCGTCAACTAACCTCTTCCTCGGCTCGGTCGCTCCCCACGTCCAGCGATCGATTTCTCGTCCCACGAATCGTCTCTGTTCTCACTCGAACCAACGAAGGCTGCTAGCATTTATCAAATCGGATTTGAAATCTCCCTAAAATCTTAGGGTTTCTTCTCTCTGTAAGTAAAATATACCATTTATATGACTTTTTAAGAAATTAAAATAGAATTTGTGATTCACAACGAACGATTTTGTTTACTCAGAACCCTAGCTTTTCAATTAGGGTTTCTTAGATGAAATAATGAAGAGTTTCTGCTATTTTTAGTCGTAGTAGGTAGTTTTTTTTTTTCTTTGTTTGGGAAAAACTCTGATTCTCTTCTCCGAACCTCGCTGGCTTTAAATTTGCATTTTTAACTCTTTGTTATTACCATTATATATCACAAGAGGACAACGATGATGAATGAGAAGAAGTACGAAAGCGGATTAAATGTTTAAAAAGTTAAAAATGCCATTATCACAGCCCATGTGGCCTTCACGAGGCTCTATATTTCTTCTTTTCTCCTCCGAAGATGAGTTGGGAAGCTAGAGATTAGGATTCCATGTTAAAATGTGGAAATGTTGAAAAATATTAAATTTCACCTAATTGTTGTTGCAGAGTGAAGCATAAAGTGAAAAATCCTGTAACTATTGTTGATGATGTTATTGTTGTAAAATCGTTGTGTGAATTGTGAGTGATGTTGTAATTTTGGTAAAAAAAAATGTAATAGTGATCATGTAAATTTTCGAATGTTGTAGAAGTTGGATTGAGTAATTTTTGTAATGTTCTTATGCCAATGGTTTTATTAGAAACCCATCTCACAGAGGAAACCCCATAAGCATACCTGCCGGAAACTGGTGCTATGCGTTTCGGATATAATAACCTACTACACTGAGCATGTTTGAATTTAATCATGCCTCGTGAACACCCTTATTAGCAGCCAATGAGTAATGCTCTGAAATTCTCCTAGATTAACAAAGAGTTCAGAATAACATGAAAGAGGAAAGATTTGTCTTTGGGAATTGCATTCAAGTTTGTAAGCTTTTAGTTTTTGCTGTCCTACACAATATAAGGATATCTGTATCACATTTTTGTATGTGGCAGTCTGCTTCTGTCAGTTGAATCATCTTTCTAGGATTCTTATTCTAATTTTTCTTGTTTAAGAAACAGGTGCACCTAGATTTCATTTTGGGTTTTGCATAATGATCTCCCATTTCCGTAAACTTCACCTTTATATCTGTACCAAGCTCCTTTTGGTAATTAGTAGTTTACGTGCAAGTGGATCTTGTAGGGTCCATCCTTGTAGGGTCCAACCTGAACGTGACCCGTTGCTACCCCTAATCCTACTACGTGTTTTTTAATGAACATTTTTTATAGTACTTACATTTAGTTATTTACTGCTGCTGCTAACGTTCTCTTGTTTTTTTTTTTTTTTTTTGCAGTTACAAGGGAGTTGGAAAATCTGATAGCTATGATTGACGAGCCTCTGTACCCAATTGCTATTTTGATAGATGAATTAAAAAATGAAGATATTCAGCTTCGACTGAACTCTATTCGCAGGCTTTCTACAATAGCACGGGCCCTTGGAGAGGAAAGAACCAGAAAGGAATTGATTCCTTTTTTAAGTGAAAACAATGACGACGATGATGAAGTACTTCTTGCAATGGCTGAAGAATTGGGTGTATTTATTCCATATGTCGGGGGTGTGGAATATGCTCATGTATTACTTCCACCTTTGGAAACATTGTGCACAGTGGAGGAAACTTGTGTTAGGGACAAGGCCGTTGAATCATTGTGTAGAATTGGATCTCAGATGAAGGAAAGCGATTTGGTAGCTTGGTTTATTCCTATGGTAAAGGTATGGAAGTAGCTGTCATTTCCCCTGAACACAAGTTTGGAATTTCTTCAATTTCTGATCAGCATTCGGTTGAAATTCTGTTCCTTTTAAATTCCTTTAAGTTAAGGAGTTTTTGAATACATTTTACATTTATGTGGAATCTAATGTTGGAGGTAGAGGGCATTTTTTTCATGTGCGCTTTACTTGTTTTTCACATTTTTCAATGTCATGGAACAAGAAAAAAGAATCATGAAAGATGATTTCACTAGAATGAAACTGCAAGGCCTAAAACATGCAATCCAAGAATATTTTAAATTGGTTTATTTCATGATTCATGAATTTACCCTACTGAAATAGGAGATGCTATTTATGAAATTATGTTTATTCTTTCTCTTTTGAGTTATTGAAATGCATTGTGGCCTATTTAGTATTTCGAGATGTGATAACAATTGTAATCTGGTTGAACTAAGAATAAGCAAAATTCTCATATGTTTATCTTCCTCACATGAGTTAGAGAGACATCAGTGTTCTAAAATGTGGTTTCCTTATGTGTTCGAACTAATTGTGCATCACACATAATCGTTTATGTGCCGACTAAGCAAATTATGTAGAAATTATTTTTTAAATACATATAATCATATTTGAAATCTTGGCCGATTATCGTAATCGGCCGAGCCCGAGGCACAATTGGCAACACTAAATCGGAACCAAATATATCGGCTTTATATCATTGATACAAAATTATTGTCGGCCTGTATCACTAATATTGGGTTCATATTGGCCGATACAGGCCAAAATTGAGTTCATTTCAGCCTATACTTTCCCAGTATGACCACATTTGCTTGATTTGGCGACAAAGATACAATAGGAAATTTTATATTGAGAAGCTAATGATTCTCCTCTTGCTCCATTTAACAAAAAGAAAAAAAAAATTAAAGGAAAGAGAAAAGAAGGGAAAGACAACTAAAAAATAAGAAGAGCAAGATTTATCAATTTATCAATTTTTTTCCTTCTTTTGCTAGCTAAACAACTCATATTTAATATTCCTTAGCTCCTATTTAACAAAAAGAAAAAATAAAAGAGAGAAAATAAAAGGAGAGAGGAAAGAAAGAAAAGACAACAAAAATGAAAGAAGAGTAGATTTATCAAATTCTCGAATTCTTTCCTTTTGTTAGCTAAACAACTCATATTTAATATTTTGTAGCTACAATTTGACAAAAAGAAAAAAGAAGAGAAAGTAAAAGGGGAAAGAAAAAAGGAAAGACAACAAAAAGGAAAGAAGAGCATATTTATCATTTTATCAATTTATATTTCTTCTTTTGCTAACTAAACAACTTATATTTTATGTTTCCTGATTTAATAAGAAGGGAAAATAAAAGGAGAGAATAAAACGAAAGAGAAAGAAAGGATAGACAACAAAATTTCTCAATTTTCTTTCCTTCTTTTGCTAGGTAAACAACTCATTTTTTATAATTCTTTCCTTCTTTTGTTTTGTCCTCACCCACGAATCAAAAGGAAGCCCACATAACATGTATGTTTGCATACACGCCATCATGAACTCCTTTTTTTTGGAGGGAATCATCATGAACTTCTCATTTTAAACTATATATGCTTTATTACGTATATCCCTTTTTACTTCATCTTGTATTTTAAGATTAATGATAATATAAACCATTAATATTGCTACATCTATTGTATTACGTAGTAAAACTTGATCAAAACTCCATCAATTGTTCTAAAGATCATGTCAAAATGTTGCTATCTATCTTAACATTTTTTTTATTTTTAATTGTTTTTTTTTAAATTCTAAGCGAAGTGATCTATACGGCCGAGATGAAATGGCCAATATTGCCGATTCTGATACTATAAATTTCGGCTGATATTGATATCAAGATTTAAAACTGTGCATATAATTATATATCTACATATATATTTTAGATGTTGAAAATGCCTAAAACATAAAATTTAGTGCTTAATCATCAACAGAGTATGTTACAAATTCCATGTTTTCAATTTTCCAACATGACTACACACAAAAGCTCCAAAAACAATTACCCTTTTTAGAAAACATTTGCGGCGAGCTGCGAGCTACCTACAAGCAAGCATCAACAACCAATGGATCTCCCTTCCTCGAGCCAAAAAAAATTGCCCTGAAGCTTATACAGACTAAAGGGGGCATATTTACCGATAAATAACTTATAAAAATTGCAATTTTAGGTGGAATAAGCAATTGCAATTTTAGATGGAATAAGCAGAGAGAAGTATCACAACAACAAAAAGAACGAAAAAGAGCAAAAGCGCTAACACGGGACAAGGGTACGACATAGACAAGAGACATGGTAATTTCTTGAAAAATAGGACATGGGGCACAACTTAATGTCACTAGAATATGTATATAAATAATAACAAGAGTGCATAAATATGCTTGCATAATCATGCTTTACATCCAAAAGTTCATAGACAGTTCAACCTAATTTCTTATATTGGTACATATTTAAACTTATCATAATTTTATACAAGTTAATATTTTGATGGTACTTTTTTGACTTGTTATATAGATTGTATACCATAGTTTTGTACAAGTTAACATATCAGCTTTTGTTGGTTTTCATTTGAGCTAAAACCTAAAAAATTAAGGCATATGTGTACTTGAAACGAATATTACATTTCAAATACATTTTATTATATATATACATATGCATAATATTTAAATGTTGAAAATACCTAGAACATAAACATTTGTTTTTCAACCAGCACGACAAAGTCTGCCTACAAATTCCTTGTTTCCAATTTGTAATGCCAACATGACAACATAATAGAAGCCCCAACACAATTAACCATTTTATAAAAAAAAAAATGCAGAACAGCGACTCTCCCTTAATTTGTGTTTGTCGGGCACCCAAGCGGCCACATAAAACATGTTTTTAGAGCACTGAGAAGCATTGATAGATCCAGGATTCCTTGTTTTCTTTTCCTTTGGGGGGGGGGGGGTGGTGGTGGTGGATAACTTGCACTTTTTGCTACAAATATTGAATACAAATTCATGTTGATCAAATTTGAGCTCATTGATCTATATAACTAGCACATATATCTGCAGACCTTGATTTGAGTAGATTGCCAACTTCCTTATTCGGATTATTCCTAGTTTATGCAGTTTTTCCTAATAATGCTCCCCTTATCTTGTTATTCTGTCATGCTTTCAGAGATTAGCAGCTGGTGAGTGGTTCACTGCTAGAGTTTCCTCTTGCGGACTGTTCCATATTGCTTATCCAAGTGCCCCAGAGCTCTTGAAGGCAGAACTAAGGTCGATATACGGTCAGTTATGTCAGGATGACATGCCTATGGTGAGAAGGTCTGCTGCATCTAACCTAGGAAAGTTCGCTGCCACTGTTGAAGCAAACCATCTAAAGACAGAGATAATGTCGATATTTGACGATTTAACAAATGATGGTATGCTTGTTTGATTCCTTTTAATATTTTGTTTCAAAGCTTGTACTGCATCCTGCAACAGCTACGCATGTACTTTAGAATTAGAAAAAAAGACCGTCAAGTTTGCCAATTATATTTGTGTGCGTTTTTTTTGTGTGTGTGTGTGTGTGTTTTTTTTTTTGTTGCGTGTGTGTGTTGGGGGGGGGGGGTTGGTTCATATGTTAAAGCCTACTAGCTGATGAGTTATGCTAACAAATATTGTCAGTTTCTGGGTCCCCCCCCCCCCCCCCCCAAAAAAAAAAAAAAAAAAAAAAAAAAAAAAAAAAAAAAAAAAAAACCTTGCATGAGCTCTACCATACAAAATTTGCTGTTCTCCTAAATGTCCATGCTGAAGTGCTGGAACTGATATATAGCCGGTTAGGTTTCCTTTAGTTCATAAGCAACACACTTGAAAGAGTTACAAATCAAATCTCATATAAGAAGAAATTTGCAGACCATGTTTGCTGTTCTCTTTATTTTCAAAGATACTTCACTGTATTGCTATGATGTAACTGTATTGTCACTTAATTTCAGATCAAGATTCTGTGCGGCTGTTGGCTGTTGAGGGTTGTGCAACACTTGGGAAGTTGTTGGAACCCCAGGACTGTGTAGCTCATATCCTTCCAGTCATTGTTAATTTCTCACAGGTGCGTTACTTTCTGAATTATGTTGTTTCTCCCTAATGGACATCAGAATCTGTCACTTTTTCTACAGTATTGAAGATGTTTTATCCCTTCGAACATGCTTCATAGTTCATCTTTATGTTGCGTGGAAATTTTTATAGTGTGACTCAACCAAATAGTTAGTTTATGTTGATATGGCATCTCTGAACGTTAGACTAATGTGACTTATGATGTATTTGATTGTTTATGCTCTCATTTTTATGTAGGATAAATCCTGGAGAGTGCGGTATATGGTTGCAAATCAACTGTACGAGCTATGTGAAGCTGTTGGCCCCGAGCCTACCAGGTGACACTCTTTAAATTTTTCTGACAGAACTATCCTTACCCAGACATGCTGTGATAGTGGCCATTGTGATACTTTCTTGCTGATTTATGATTATTTAAAAAAATATACATTTCAAGCTTTTTCTGATGTAACCTGTATTTTCCTAAAGGTCTGATTTAGTGCCTGCTTATGTTCGGCTTCTACGTGATAATGAAGCTGAAGTGCGTATAGCGGCTGCTGGAAAAGTGACAAAATTTTGCCGAATTTTGAATCCACAGCTTGCAATTCAGCACATTCTTCCTTGCGTGAAGGTTTTTTTTCCTTTCTGAAATTATCATTCTACATGATTATCTTGACCCATTTAGCATTTTCCTGTTTATCTTTTCTATATATGTCAGCTCATGTCTTTTATTTTCCATTCTCATCTTTGTTTTTGAACTTATTTGGAGTAGAATCTTTTCATCTTCAGGAGTTGTCATCAGATTCTTCCCAGCATGTTCGCTCAGCTCTAGCTTCAGTAATCATGGGTATGGCACCGGTCCTAGGAAAGGTATGAGATTTTGCAAGGCACATGGTTATTACGAATAGTGGAGACATAAAATCTTGGAAAATCCATATATGCCATCGCTACCTTTTTGTTAAAAAAAAGGAAAAACCTTTTCTTTAGTATCTGAAACTGACACAATAAGAAGGTAGAACTAAGGCATTGTTTTCCTTTATTTTATTTCAGATGTGTTTATAAGAAATCACATAAGGCTGTTGGTTATAAGCCGCCTGATCGGTTACTTTTGAACTCATCTTCTGATGTTTCTTGCATATGCATGTGTCTTATTCTAAACCTTGATTTAAATGGGTATAAAACAGATCCCTACTTTTTTAGCTGACCCCCAATCCTCTCTTAAGGATCAAAAACCCATACTTAAGAATTTTGGAAAACCCATGTATATCCTGCTTGTGTTGAGTCCAAAATGGTGGGACGTGTGTGTGTGTGTGTGTGTGTGTGTGTGTGTGTGTGTGTGTTTGCGCTTTTTTTTTGGGTGGGGGTGGGGGTGAAGCAGATCAATAATAGTACACAAAAACCACACGTGAACATGCACACTGACCAACATTTTCCATAATGTCTACACTACTGACAAAAATGCAGTTGGAATATTCTGGGTAGTTGGGAAAATAAGATGAATATATATGAGATCTACCTTTGGTTTCTTTTCCCCTTCTTTCCCCTTCGTGGTCCGTGTTTGGAGTTGCTCTTGCCTAAACCCTCCCACCAAACCCCCCCCCACCCCAAACAACCACACAAAAAAAAAAAAAAAACACACACACACACACACACACAGAGACACCCCCCTACTCCTCCAATCTCATTGAAGTCTAAATTCCTAATCCACAACTATAGCTAATTGACAAGTTAAATTTCCATTCAAATAACATTGACAAGTTCTTCTTCGGTGATCAGTTGATTAGAAAATCTATTTGATAAAATTAAACCTACCCCAAATTGTCTTACATCTTTACCTACTTATTATTATGCTTCTACATACCTATTATAAACAGGCTGATGAGTTCTTATCAAATAAGCTTTGTAATTTCCTTTCTGAAACCAATTTGATAAAAATAAAAGAATTTTAGCTATTACTAATATTATTATTCTCTTAATAGAAATAAATATCTGAGTACATGTATTAGTAATAACTGAAATAAAGGCTTCCTAATAAGTATGTAAAAGTGTTTATATCTATAACAATAAGTATGAACTCATTCATACATCATAAGTAATGATTACTACTTAAGGCAGGGATTACTGAAGAACACAAATTCATTTCATAATGGACTCTTCCAATATCATTTTTTTTCTAGCCACGTGCATGGCACGTGCCTAGGATATTAGTAGATCAAAAAATTCAGTGTTGGTTTCTAGTGGCTATTTTAGTCCTTTGGATGCTTAATCTTGAAAAGTTCTGGTGATCAATCCACATGGAGACGTGCATATTAGAGATAACTATAACTGACTAATTCATATGGAGGTGTTTTTTTTTAAGGAGTTGCCTAGAGTTACAAACTAATGGATACTTGCATTCTTTAACTACAGAACATAGTGAATCTCTCTCTCTCTCTCTCTCTCTCTCTCTCTCTCTCTCTCTCTCTCTCACGCGCGCGCGCATGCGCATGTGGTGTGTGAACACACATGCATTTGTACAATCACGCACGCACGCGTGAACACGCGTGCGTGCGCAAGTACGTACTTAGATGATTTACATTTGATTCTCTATCCAAATACTTATACTCTGGACCTTTTTGTTACATAGCAATAAATTTCAAGAGAGTTAATGATACATTGAAAATTTTATCTATTGAAGAGATTATATTATAACATGCATTGTATGTCATTAGGTAATTTGCAACTAAGATATACCCCTAGGGGCCTTTCTCTCATAAAAAATGCACCTAAGATGCAATGCACAGGATATTATGTGGTGGTATTTGTAGTTTGTACATTTATTTAAATTTCAGATTTTAAATTGATATTTTTTAATTAAAACTTTTGGACCTGGCCGAAAATGGATGCTTCAAAAGTGGAACCTAACACCAAATTGAAACCTCGGTTTCTACTCCAACTCACATAAATATGATTTTTTTTTCTGTTTCAGTTAAACCATATAAAAAAGCATGCATACAAACACATCAATTTACTGGTTCGAGTTCCATTTGCAAGATTCTACTTTATGTCGCACATGATTGAACATCAAATTGTTGACTCATGGGTTTTATTCTCATTTTCATGCATAATCTTATAGACATATAAATTATCTAGTTTTGCTAATTTATTTGTAATGATCGTCTTTAGTATTAAATCTTTTATTTTATGCTCGGTCTTATTGTCATGCTCAATCTTTACTTTCAGGTATTATTTAAACTTAATAAGCTCTTGGCCGTTGCTCAAGAT
The DNA here is from genome assembly GCA_038442645.1 of Agave tequilana. Taxonomy (NCBI): domain Eukaryota; kingdom Viridiplantae; phylum Streptophyta; class Magnoliopsida; order Asparagales; family Asparagaceae; genus Agave; species Agave tequilana. Next base: position 118,735 of record JAVJIF010005703.1, on the reverse strand, counting down.
TTACATGCTTAACGGGATAGAAGCTGCATTTTTTCTCTCCTTTGCTTTCGATGTTGGCTTCTTTGTATATATTTGTTAACCTTTTTTTTTTTTTGTTATAAATTGTAGGATGCAACTATTGAGCAGCTTCTTCCGATTTTCCTCTCTCTGCTTAAAGATGAATTTCCTGATGTTCGACTCAATATCATCAGCAAGCTTGATCAAGTGAATCAGGTGTGAATGTTTTTAGTGCTTTCTGCTTTACTAATTTCTATTGGATTGTTATAAATTATTATTGATTCTGAGATGGCTGTATCCTCATGCATCACATCTAGCTTTGCATTTGTTTCCTTTTATGCAAGCATAGACAGACAAATATCTGGATGGTTCCCTTTTCTTTTCTCTCACTTCCCCCTCCTTTTGGTGTGAATCACTTCAGAAGATTTTAAGAAATAAGTTGTATCATACAATTGCAACCACTTCTTGTTGTAGTTATATGTTCCATTTAGTTATCCCATTTGTAGTCATATACACTTTTTTGTGGTATCAAGGTTTGCTTAATCATGTTCTGTTTAACGAATATGGAATGTAAAGCTATTAGATAAGTATTGCGATATAACCATATCCACAAGTTCTGAACGTCTAATGTATGTTCATGTAAATTTGATATATAGATGGAATTGAGTAGCCCCCCAGCTGCGTGTCTTCCTGTTAGGGATTTATTAGCTTCTCTCTTCTTATTTGCTGAATTATGACCACCGATATCCTTTCCCTCTTGGGTCTTTTCTCTATAGCCAAGGGATGTGCATAGTTATCTGTCTCTGTGGATGTCTGTGTGCGTGTGTCTTCCCATATGTTTTTATTTCATCTTAAACAATGACCTCATAATCCAATATCAATCATGTATATTGTATTGTGTCACGCCCCGCTTCCCAAAATATGCGGAAACGGAGTCGCGACGAAGGTCGGCGACGTATATACGCGAGAAAAATACCTCACGCATACACGTTAAGCCTAAAGTAACCTGAACAAGTTATAAATCTGAACCATAATAATCAACGATCACTGCAATAATACATATAAAGGTTACACATGATCTCAAATGAAGTAAAGAATGAAATAGAAGTTAAGTGTGATATACATGAATCAAATGATAGCAGGAATAAAGAAAGGAAAGAATACCAGAATCGAATAGAGAGAAGCTCCAGTTCCTCGCAAGGCGTACAGTCTCAACGATCACCTGCACAACATAAACAAAGCGTCCAATATCTGGACGTGCAAATCCAGGGTCGTCAGAAAGCGACCTGGTGAGTGTGTGTAAAAGGGAAAAGCTCGTGCATATAAACAGTGTGCATAAGATAATAACAGATAACTGCAACACTAAATAACATGATAAATAAACACTGAGAAACAATAACATGAATAAGAGTGCAGGTAAAAGACAAAGTAATACAACTACAAACAAACAACTGATGTCTAAATGTGTGACCTAACATATGTCACTAGTCTGGTATATAATCTGGTCTTACGTACAAACATATGTCTATCATAGTATACCTATGCACAGTCAGGTGATATAGTCAGTCACAATATGCTATAAACAATTTATTATCATTTATTATGTCAGCGAACACCAATTGTCACATGCAGTAGACGCATCCCATATTACGCCCACTACACGTGTCAATCGATATCCTAAATTTATTGAAATTAATAGAAGAGACATTGTCCATGCTTTAGGTGGGTCCCGTACATACCCGGGACCACGGCCCAGATGCCTGGCGCTGAACCAGGCCCTACCGCCAGGTAGTCAGTAACAGTAACAGTACTCACAGTATCACTGTGGAACAGTAAACTCACAGTAGCACTGTGGAACAGTAAACAGATGGGATGTCAGTCATCCCCCGAAACCCTGCAGTGGAACCGTAAGTCGGCTGCGCAACCTGTATCCTAGGTCCACCCAAAATACAGACGCTGTCTCCTCCTACCAATTTTCCCAATCCCGGTGTAAGCTGTTCAATTATTTTATTATTATTTAATTCAGTAAAACAATCAATACCCATGTTACTTATAACACTGGGACGATGTGGTGACAGTAACGATAACAGTACAGTAACAGTCAATCAGTAATCGTATACACGGTGAACAATATCAGTAACAGTGAACAGTAACAGTAACCGTGTATACGATGAAAATAGGACTGTACAGGGTGTTACGGTCAAACAATCTTGTCCCAGTAACTTTCAGTAACATGAATAATACAGTAACAGTCTAGACACCTCTAGTCAATATACAATCTCAAAATCTCATACTTGTACTAAATACAATACTAATGAATCTGCCAACTCATATTTTCAATAGTCATCATGAACATCGAGTATCAATCCGTAACGAGTAGTCTGGCACAATAGACCACCGTCCCAATATATCAATAATCAGTGATCAGTTCTCTCACCCTATCAATAACTCCGATCCTCAAGTCTTCACAAATTCTCACTTCACAAATTCTCACTTCTATTAAGGTTATTCATAAGATCCCAAAACTCAGTGATATATCAGATACATGCATCTAAGATCTATCAAGTCAGGTCAATCCAACCAATTTCTATTCCTCAGAATCATGTTCATCCTTCTATAGCCCATACCATAGCTCAAGGGTAGAGTCCACAATCCAATAAGAGATCTAAGAACAGCAGTCAGACCAAATTTAGTCGACTAGGGGGAAGGAGCAAGTCGACTAGGATAAGGGTTAGTCGACTAACAAATATAATAAGTCGACTATAAAGGGTACTAGTCGACTAACAGGGAAGGCAAGTCGACTAACATATAAGTATAGGTCAGCAACAGAGGCTACACGACTTTTAGAACAGCAACTAGTCGACTAAGGCTATGATAAGTCGACTAGTATAGAAGCACTAGTCGACTATAGGAAATACAAGTCGACTAACAGGAGTAATAGTCAGAAACAGAGAGTACATGACTTACAGGACAAACTCATAGTCGACTACAGTTAGGATAAGTCGACTAATATAGGATATTAGTCGACTACAAGAAATGGCAAGTCGACTATAGGAGGAGTAAGTCGACTAACAGGAAAGGGCCAGTCGACTAATAAAGGTTACAGTCAAGAAACAGAGAGTGCACAACTATTTCAAGGAAGACCTAGTCGACTAGGGGCTATAGTAAGTCGACTAATAGGGGTATTAGTCGACTAACGAAGTGGGCAAGTCGACTAATCAACCCTGCCTGTGCATGATAAGGGCTCTAAACAATTTCTTAAAAATTCACAAAAATAACAATATCTCAATGCTTACCTTTAAAAATGTGTTACTAAGAATATGACTACAAATCATCACACTTAGTATAGATCTCTAACCTCTATCAAGAATCATCAACCTCAAATCAATATGTATATATGTTCTGGGATTTGTCACCGCTAGGTCAGTAACAAGGTCAAGTCTCGTCTACGTGTATCAATACTTAGGCATAAGTCAACAATGGTGATTCCCAACACCTGAAATGTGACCCTTACAAGTTAAGAGTGAGAAATGAACCTAGACAAGATACATAATAAGAACATACCTTAATTGAACTAAAATTCATGTGACCCCGAAACAGCTGAAAAGTTAACTATCAAACAAAATTTAAACTATCAGGAGAGTAAAATAGAAACTGAATCCGAGTACTCAAACATTATATTCTTCAGTATACATCTATCCTTGTGCCTCATTTACTAATAGACAAGTTTATTGCCCGAATTCCTTTGATTAATAATTGCCTTTTCGTCTTTGTCTGACATTTTAGGGTTGAACTTAAAATATGGAAACAACATTTCTCAATTTCACTATGCCAATCATCCAAGCAACCTCTGCAGGAATACTTTGATATTTAATTAATACAACCAATCTATAACACACACACACATGTAAACCATTAATACAACTAACATATAAATAAAAAGAGAGAGGAGAAGGGACACTCACATCAAGTACGTTGTAGATCCGGGCTGACTGCTATGCTGGATCGGCTCTTGTGCACATGGGTCGATCTCCCAAGTTCTAAGTAGCAAAGCATCAAGCAAGGACACGCCGGAGCCCGGGAGAAGGGTGGCAGCGGCTGTGAAGGAGGAGCTCCGGCTGGGGGTGTTGCGGCTGAGCCTGGAGGAGGCTGCTGCTGCCGTGCGTGCGCCGGGGGAGGAGGGAGGCCGAGCTGCTGTTGTCGCGGCCTGGGCAAGGGCGGCTGCCCGGGCTGTCGCTGCTGGAGTTGGCCGGGCTGCTGTTGCCGGAGCGGCCTGCGGCCTGCTGGTCTGGACAGTGCGCAGGGAGAAGAGGTAGCCAACAGGGGGAGGGGCGCCCTGCTGTGCTGCTGGGCTGTGCACGCGCAGGGGAGGAAGAGGCCGGCCTGATCTGCAAGTGGAGGAGGTCTGGGCGCTGATGGGGGCTGTGCTCGGATTGTGGTTAGGGCGGCCATGGGTGATGGCGGAAGCCACGGAGCATGGCGGCTATCTCGGGCAGCAAGGCGGAGGTGGAGGAGAGCTTACACCATGGGCTGCCAACAGAAGGGCTCGGCCAATAGGGAAGTGGCGAAGAAGGGGTTGTTGCGGGTGCTTGCGCTGCTGTGGTGCAGTCCAAAGGAGGCGCTGTGTGGCCAAGTGGAGAGCGGCGGGGTAGTCGCGGATCTTGCCGGCGAAGGAGGTCGAGTGTGCAGTAGGGGAGTTGATCACGGCTGAAGGTGGATGGGAGACCTCGGCAAGGGAGAGGATGGAGAAGAATAGGGGTGGTTGGGATTCAGATTAGAAGATAAGATTTGTTAGAATTTAGAATTTAGTGGTTAAGATTTGGATGATGGGTAGTTAGGATTTGGATTTGATAAGATTATGGTGATTGGGTTATAGAGTAATGGGTTGGGATCTTATTGGGTTTGGGTCCATGCAAATGGGTTGGATCAAGGCTAAAGGGTATGGGTAAGGAATAAGAAACCATAAAAATATCAAAATTAAAGTAATAATATATAACACACATAATAAGCATAATAATAATAACAACTGCTAATAATATTAACTAATAGAAATAATAAAAATAATTAGCAGTAGAATAATAATAGTAATTATAAAGCCAAGTAATTATTTAATAGTCCAAGATAATTTGTGTATAAAAATAATTCATAAATCAAGTTATGCAAATAAAAGTATAACAAAATTAATAAATACATAAAATATACAGTATCTCAAACTAGAGATATTACATATTGCCGGTAAGCATATACTTTATTCTATGCCAGATTTTAGTATTCCTTGTTGTTGTAATAGATTATAAATTGTTCTTGAAGAAGCCTATCAGTTCTTATTAGGATTTTTATTTCTTCTTTTGTTATTAGGAGTACAAACAAGTTTTCTGTGTATCAACATTTCATACAATTATGAAACCCTCCCAACTCTGCGTATCACTTCGTGATAAAGATTGTTGAAGCTCATGTGTTACAACAATTTTCTAGTAACACCTAAATACTGCAACACCTATATATAACATCAATATGCTACAGGTAAATCATAAGAATGTTTTTTCAGGGAGTTAGGGTGATTATATGATGCCTCATTGCAGTTTTTACTTATGTGTTGCTTGGTATTTTCTGATTATCATTTTTTTTATTTGACAATACTGATGGTTACTGATATGAGCCTATTACAGTAAACTTATTGGGGCATCATGTCAACTATCTGCTAAGTGATAACTGCATATGTATTAGCATATGTGAATTATTGAAAATTAAATTCTTTGTACTTTATAATATGACTAGAATTCAGTTATAGAGTGGTGAATATCAAGATATGGCCATTTGAAGTGTGCTTCCCATTAGGATTTCTACTATTCTTATTAATTTCTTTTAGAAGTATGTAGCATTTTTAGTGGTTGTTTTGCAAGTGGTGTTGTAGGATGTAGCCAAAAGTTGCAAGCATGTTTCAGTCCAACCTACTGATTGCAGCACTAACACTGGTAACATCTTGCATAACAAGTTGCGAGTGGGAGAGGGCCTCTCTACTTGTCATGTCAGCAAGAGAATTACATGTGTGATAATTTGCAGCTAACGAAGAAGGGATCTAATTTGCAGCAGCACCAGATTTAACTAAACCAAACAAGGAAGACCATCTACTTCAACACCATTTGCAATCCTATTATAATTCCAATCAATTAACCAGTCCCTAGTCTTATGAAACAGTTATTTGGTATGAACAGAAATAACTTTGTCAGTAACACAGTAAAAAAAAAAAGTGATAATATTGCAGGCTTGCTGCTCTACACCCGCCCGATTTAGATGTTTCTTGCAGATGTCTGTTACAGTGTAGATGTACCGGAAAGGATATATTACTAATTCAGTTTTGCTAGACATGTTAGCAAATTATTTATGACATATCACTTGTTTACATATTAGTCTTTAAAGATATGCATCTCTTTTGCCGCCCAGACACTTTGACACTTGTGTTGGCTCTCAAAAGAACATTTTCCCTTGAATCCTATGAATGATATGTATTCCTCTTGTTTTACCACGTTTTTTTGTTTGCATTCATTTGTTGATATTCAGATGGCCATTTGTAGTTAAGGTTTTAAGTCATCATCAGTAAATTGGAGGTCTGTGAGGATTGAATATTTTTTGGCATCTTCAGATATTTTCATGTCGGATTGACACCGGACTTAAGTCCACACTCAACCCCTTCACTCGAAAACGCTTAGCAAACTCTGCTGAGCCTGTGTGAGAGAGAAGGGATTTTTTATAACGATGCTGCCCAACAGCAGACTCATAGACCGTCAGCCACTTCTTGATCAGCGATGGTTTTGTCATCGGTAGCAATGGAATTTCCTAACTTCATGAGTTATATGGTTTCTTTTGTTGTCTTTGTTAAGTCATTATCGGTTCTTTACAGATATACAATGGTTGTTATACTGTAGACCTCAAAAGGTGTACTTACTTTTTGTGGTGTTTATGTTTGGTAGCTAAATTTAATAACTTATACTCCCGGAGGTGCCCAATTATTATTATTATTATTTTTACTACTACTACTACTACTACTATTTGTTACAGTCCAACCACTACCTGCCTAACTTGTTTGCAAGTGTGCAGTGATTTAATACTGTAGACTTCAATCAAGGTGTACTTTTGTGCTTCTTATGTATTTGGTAGCTAAATCATATGTAGTGTTACTATCAGCGAGCACGATGGATGTAAAAAAGTATCATTCATTTACGTGCTTCTTAATGTGCATATTTCTGCTAATGCTTTATTGTGCTCTTCTAGGTAATTGGTATCGACCTGCTATCCCAATCACTATTGCCAGCCATTGTTGAGCTGGCAGAAGATAGGCACTGGCGGGTTCGCTTGGCGATAATCGAGTACATCCCTTTGCTGGCAAGTCAATTGGGTGTAGGTTTCTTTGATGATAAACTTGGTGCTCTTTGCATGCAGTGGCTAGAAGATAAGGTATGTTGGCTTCTTTCCAGACCTCTGCAAATTGCTTTATTATTTGTTGTGGATATATTTTCTATCTGGCAGTATTTGTTGTGGGCATATGTCCTATTATTGCTCTTAGCTCCATTTGCTTTTGTTAGTTTTTATTATGAGACATATTTTATTCATTTGTGAGAGGAGAAGGGTGTGTGTGTGAGTTTTTTTTTTTTTGGGTGCCGGGGGGGGGGGGGGGGGGGGGGGTGGTGCAATGGGTATTTAGAAGCTTACCTGTTAATATAATTTATTGCTGATTTTTGTTTCTCCTCTTAGCAAATGGTATTTGATTTGTGCCTAGTTGCAAAATATACAAGCAATTAGCAGAATAGATCTTGGCTTGGTATCTTCAGATTAACCAAAATGGTGCAATTTTTTTGCAGGTTTTCTCAATTAGAGATGCAGCTGCTAACAATTTGAAGCGGCTTGCAGAAGAATTTGGCCCAGAATGGGCAATGCAACACATAATACCACAGGTTAGTTTAATTATAAGTATGATAACTTATCAGTACATGCTACTACTTCGTCTCCTATTTGTTCTGATCCATTTTTGTTCTTTTCAAACAATTCATCAACACTATGTCATAGCAATGCCTTGTATACAAGAATAATGTCGAAAACCTTGGAAGTCAGATTCTGGTAACCATCAATTCTTTTACTAAATTTGAATTTCCACAAGTTCAAGGGTCATCAATGTGAATCAGCGAAAGTTCAACAGATACAAGTAAAATTGGAAAAAAAAATCTATCAAATTAAATTTAGATATAATGTTAGATGGACTTACCATATAATGTGTAGTGCAGCTTCAGCTATGCTCTAATCAAGAGCCAGTAAACCGCCTTTCGTAGAATCCTTCGGTGGGTTCTGGAAGCCATTATAACACTTGGTCTGATTGTCTGCAAGCAACTCGCGTAGTAAACTACGGAAATATGAGTAAACTGACTTTTGATGTCTGGTTGCAAGTAAAAAATGCTTCCTTGCAAATCTGATAAGACACATCAGGTTTTTCAACTATTTTGCTTCAGAACATTTCTTCCTAAATGTGATGTGGGTTGGAAGCTCACTTTTCATCAATTGTGAAAGCTGATTCTTTGATTAACTAATCAAACACATGTGATTTGTGAAAATTAATAATATTTTAATGGAAAAATTAGCTTTTCTTTTGGTTGTCTTCTAGGCCTTCAACCAAACAGAAATTGCTGGAAGGGATTTCCTTGCTGACAAAATTTATATAAAGTTCCAGAGAATCCTTTCATGTCATCGAGACTGCTGTTAGCAACCAAACAGATCTCATTTTCCTTTAAAAAAAAAAATAATTGTTGATTGATATTTTAGTTACATTTTAGGGGCAGCTGTTTCTTGTTCCATTTTACTATTAAACAAAATGCTAATTGCATTTTAAGAATTTTGTTGGGGTCATAAATCTGTAATGAATTTATCTGGTTTTGCTATGTAAAAAATTTAAATTATTATCCAAGGCCTTTTGATATTGCAAGTTCGTTTAAATACCACATCTTCCATCAAAATTGCTTTCTACTTTTTCTGTTGACAGTGTAGAGCAGAAATGAAAAAGGGATGTGGTGTATTTCCAGTCATATCTTATGAAATGTGTCTAATATATATTTTTTGTTGATAAGGTATCGATTAGTGTGGTGACTCATTAGCGATACCTGCATTTTGAGTGCAGTGACGCATTAGTGATATCTACATTTTGATTTTTGCCTTTTGTGTTTTCTTTTTTTTTTTGTTTCCTATTAGTATTGTTACTAAATGTCTCTCTGTCTGTGCATGTGCGTTTATCTGTGTGTTCCCCTTCTTTTTCCTTTCAGACTGATGATTATGTTGTTTTCTTTTGTAGGTGCTTGACAAGATCAATAATCCACACTATTTGTATCGGATGACCATTCTTCATGCAATTTCTCTTCTAGCCCCTGTCATGGGTGCCAATATCACGTGCCAGATACTATTGCCTGTTGTAATCACTGCCTCAAAGGACAGGTGGGCGGGCTTTGTCCCTAGTATTAAAATATCGTGAAATTTTGGATAGTTCAAAAATCTCACAGGCAGATTTGTATATATCCAGGGTACCCAACATTAAATTCAACGTGGCGAAGGTACTGCAGTCGCTTGTACCCATAGTTGATCACTCGGTGAGTATCTAGAAATGCATACCCGTTCACCCTTATTTTTTTTATCCTCGGTTGGCATTTCTTCCCCTCGATGACCAGTTGCTGCTGCCTTCGTGACGTCTATTTTGCTTATGGATGATAATGGTACATTCTGTAATCCCAGGTGGTGGAGCAGACAATACGGCCGTGTCTGGTAGAGCTCACTGAGGACCCAGACGTAGATGTCAGGTATTTTGCAAATCAAGCACTACAGGCATGTGATTCTGTTATGATGTCAAGCTAGAAAACTTCACTGGTTTAAAATCTGGTGCGCATTTTGATGTTCCAAATTTTTTCTTCATTGGCCTGGCCAAGCAACTGTCTGATCTCTTTACCCTTGCCAAGGAAGTTTGGGGTTCTGGGACTGGGTACATGCTTTAGATTCTGTACAAGTGCTATTATTTGTAATGTAATGCCTTTCGCTGCTTTCTTGTTACTGTTTGTGTAGTATACTTGAGAAAAAAGAGGGAACTGCCCTCGATAGATACCGAGCTTGTAGAACTAGTATTTATTAGTCTGACCGATGAATGACTCATGGACTACTAATTGTTCGCCTTCCATTTTTTTTTTTTTTATTCAATTGCCTTTTCCTATATTTTTGAAAAAGAATATATTTCCCTTTTCTACTTTTAACAAGGACAAACTGATGATATCTCGGTCCACACTTTAACGGATATGGAACCTTACAATCAGCAGGTTACGAGCTTGTGTGGGGCCTTGCAGAGGATAAATTATGTTCTCTTATTGTGTTGAAAAATTGTAGTGAACAATTGCCTCGTCGGTCTCTGATGGTCTTTTTTTGGTGTGGTTATTGGTTCATCTTTTCCTGGTGGCCATGGTGTGTATTTTTGGTGCATATTTGTTGATGGACCAATTATGGCACAGAGGAATATTTTGTGAATACCTTCCTAAGAGGTTATGGTTAGGAAAGCTATAAGCTTTGCCCTTTATAGTGGAGATTTTCTGACACGATTGATCAGAGCAGTCGATTTCACATCACGGGGAATAAAGATAATAAAGAAATTCGCACGCAAAGAGCAAGCAAAGGGATTAAATATTAATGTCGAAATTCAATTTGAGAAAAAGCACGCCGGGGGTTTACTATTTTCAAGAAGGTTATGGTGAACTCGCTAGACTTATACTTTTTTTTACGATTTTTTCTGTTCTCTTTTTTCTTTGTTTGATGGAGGTTCAAGTGTATAAATACTTTGCACGTTGTAACAAAAGTGCGGATATCACTAGTCTCCATAACAACTGGAATTGCATGTTGAGATTTTTTTTATAACTGTTTGGATTATGCCCTTAATTGTTATGAGTGATTCATGTTGTCGACCGTAACTGTCTGAGCTGGAGCAAAAGTTGCTGTAACGTTCAAAACGTGAGAAGATCAGACGGCGTAATTGGCTCCACGAATCAAGAGAGTGTTGCTAGCTGAATTGAAGATGAAGATTAATGAGGCCGGTTGCTATGGGTGTCTCAATTGGAGTAGGAGTTGCCTTAGGAACAACTGAGAGGTACTCACGAAGGTGCTCGGAGTATAGGAGTTCTCAGGGGCGACGACGTCCTCGGGAGGAGGAATGATCTCGGGAACAGCTGAGTGATGCTCAGAAAAGTGATCTGCTGGTATGTCTTATCGTCTGTCTCGGGCAGTCTGATGAGGTGGGACACATGTTGTGATTATGGTGCAAATAAAAATCCGACCTCTACAGACGCTCCTTCCGCCTTCTCCTCTGATTACTTAAAGAAGGAGGGGAGCGAATTAATCTCTCCTCTCTAAAAAGTCATGGCATCCTTCATAATTTGAGCTTTTTGGAAGTTGAGGTGGGCGAGGACAGTTGACAAATTAATGATCGAGATCCTGGCGTCATGATGAATAAGATCGTGTGGCAGAGACGAATGATATCTGGCTAATTTGACATGCCGTAAAATTTGGGATATGAACCGACTCCTTGGGATGGTTGAGAATTTGAATAGGATCGTGCACGTGCGAAGCGTTCCCGATGGGTGTTTTTTATTTGCTTCAGCATCAGAAGTTTATTCGGCAGGTCTGGATGAGTAGGTGTTAGTTATATGCATTTTCTTTCAAAAAAGACAAACTCAAATGGGTGATAGATATTGTATTACTCTTGTTAAATGTAACTAAGTGTGTATTTGAATGAATGTAATCTAAAAGCTTTTTAATAAAAGCATTAATTTTCGAATGGAAATGTTGTTTGGATCTTACCTGGTTTATTTTACCATGACTTTCGTTTGGAATGGTGTGTCTACTTGAAGAGCTTGGTTTGACTCTGAGGTGTTGGGTATTGGCTTGGTATGTAATTCTCGAGTGGCTGCAAGTCTCACAGCGGTACCTGCAAATTTTTTCTCCTGAATGGGAGAAATCCCAGCTGGGGGGTTGAGCCTCCGAGAGGAAAAAAATCCCTATAACGGAATTAGGTTCACATATACTTCCGAGTGGGGCAAATCCCATCAACATAGTTGTGAAGCTAGGTCTTTGAGAGGGAAAAATCTCTACAACAGAGTCCGATCTCTGAGTGGGGGAAATCTCACAACAGAGTATCTTGGAGGAATGTGGAGGAGCCTGTGCTGTCGTCTTCGAGTGGGGAAAATCCCAGCTCGAGACAATCAGACAATATTGAAAATAATTAGGATGCGCATACAAGCATATAATGAGACATTAAATAACATAATAGATGCGAATGTGGGAAATATAATTGTATGAGCTTAGCTAATGGGCTCATGAAACTAATATGTTGAGGGAATAATCCAAATAAAAAAACCCTCGTAGGTATACCTTATGTCTCATGGATCTCTTGATAGAGCATATACAACCGAGTTATCCCAAACTGATCACACATTCAAACTTTGAAATCATACTGAAACTTTTATCCTCGGGAGATCATACTTTTAACTTGTCACTGTTGAGAGAATAATTGGACTTGTGACCATACGAGACCAATACATCGCGGGAATAATTTAAACAAGGAAACCCTCATAAATATACCTTGTGTCGTATGTAGCCATAGTCCTCTCGGACTTGCAAAAAATTAGTCTAAAGTGGGAGTTTAACCTATCGACAGATTGGATGCGTCTGGCCCGGAAAGGGCTCCCTACCCAGTGATGATCTGGTACCTCGAACATGGGAGTAAACCCATCAGCGGAGTTGTCCTCTTATAAGGTCCCAAATTTCATTACTTTAATCTTCCACTTATCCTCAAATCAGGAGAATAATTATCATATCTATCATATGATCACTCGAAATTTCGAGAGCACCTTCCCTGCAATATGTTATTTGCCCAAATACAATATACATCATATGTAGCCCACATAACTTAACATCAATCTCAAATGAGATGTAACGCCCCGATCTAAAGACATTACTGAGACGTATATACACATAGCAGAAATACCCATGCATATATACACTAAGCATCAGTATAAGCAGGAATCAGAGTGCGAAAGCACAGTGGTAATATACATTCCAATAAAATAGTATAAGTACACTGTTACCGCAGAGTGTGATTCAATATTACATGAATATTACTTCACTAAGAGGCGCAAAATATAATTTATAAAAAGAGATGCCAGTCTAAACAGTACAAAAGATGCTCACTAACAGCAAGAAGAAATAATGAGAGCCGGTCAAAAGTACGCAGGAAGGGAAAGAACAATGGCTGGCATGCGCTTCCGCTGCGCATTCTAATCAACAGCAGGAAGTCCACCCACAGTCCAATCTCTGGGATCTGGACATGCAGCTCCAGGGGTTGTCAGAAAGCAACCCAACGAGTACGTAAAATGAAGCCAAATGGCATGCACAAGCAAGCACACGTGTACCAAAAGGTGTGTCGTGAAAATAAGCACATACCATGCAATGAGTCATCATGTAAAGCAAGTGTTATATGCAGAAGTAGGCAAAACCAATTGTACGAGCTCAGTTGACGGATTCATGAGATTAGTACATCGAGGGGATAATCCAAACAAGACAACTCTTATATATACACCAATACCTCATGTCACCATCAACTAGGCACATACAACCTGAGTTGCCCTCAAAATAACGGAATAAGAGAACAAAAATGAACATGTACCTTGAAGTATATCGGTATCCGAGTCATGCAGGCAAGAAAGAAACAGTAATATTAATGGTAACTAAAAAAATTATATAAAATCAGGAGTAAGCAAGTCAGAAGGTTAAATATAGTAACACAAGTATAATATTTTACAAGAGGCAGACAGTGTAAACCGAGAATAAAAGAAGTCAGGAGATTAAGTACAATAGTAAAAGTGTGATATCAAGTGAGGGACAGACAATACATTACACAAGTGGCGAGCAAGGTATAATAATAGTTTAAATAATAATAATAATCAATAAATTCGAATTAAAAATCCGACAAACGCAAAAGCTAATGAAAGCAAAATCTGATAAAGTCAAATGCGGGCAAAACTAGTTGTACAACTTAAATTATGGCTTCATGAGAGTAGCACGTCGAGGGATAATCTATACAAGGAACCCTCATATATATACACTTTATGTCTCATATCACCATAATCATAGTGTATACAACCAGATTTGCAAAGCCAAACGAAATTCAAAAAAACACCAACAAATTATTATATTAGTATTATTGAGATTCATCTAATTTGTATATCTTGGTATGTATTCCATTCCACATATCTCCACATACAAATTAAAGAGGAAAATATCTATAATAGTGTGCACTGAGGATGTGTTGTCACACACCAGGTGGAGGGAAGGATTTTTTTTCTTGGGGATGGATTTTAGAGGTGGCCTCCACGGATACCTAGAGGTAGCCCCCACCACATTTGTGGTGTGAGACTTTGCTCATTGTGGCACTTAACTCTATTTTGGATCCGCAGGATGCTAGCATGATCGTGGAAGACATCCTCGTTATTCTGACACTCGACGAGTTGGAATCTAGTGGTGCTCTGCACCATGTGTGTGGTGTGACGGTATGACCGTGCTATTAACGTGAGTAACATGTGAAAGACATGAGTATATGATACAGGAGTACAAGAGATACATGATCACTGTATATATCAGGATAACAGGTGTCAAGTAATTAACCGGTCAGGTGACATGTGTTAGGTGTCAGGTGGAGTAACAATATAGGTAGTACAAGTAAAACAGAGTTACTACATCAATCAAGTAACTGATCACGCAAGCTAATTCATGACATTCGAGTAAAAGAATATCTCAAACTCTTCACAACTATAATTATAATAATAATAGATTAAGCTAATAAGCAAACAAGCAGACAAGTAGGCAAGCGGGGCAAGATAGAGCTAAGCGGGCAAGCGGGCAAGCGGGCAAGCGAGGCTAGGAAACATGTTAAAATAATATGAGAAGCATTACAAACTCTAGAAAATCAGGTTAAGGTACCAAGTAAGCAAGCAGACAAGCGAACATCCAAGAGGAGCTAAGTAAAG
This sequence comes from Agave tequilana, assembly GCA_038442645.1. NCBI lineage: Eukaryota > Viridiplantae > Streptophyta > Magnoliopsida > Asparagales > Asparagaceae > Agave > Agave tequilana. The sequence continues at coordinate 103,646 of JAVJIF010005703.1, read as the reverse complement.
CTGGAGCGAAGCTAATGTACAACAGTAGACGTTATCACGCTCGACATGGTTATCATTCACGGTGCAACTAAACGCACACGACGAAGCGACAAATGAATGTCTAGCTAACGCACATGGTGAAGTCACGCTCACGGCGTAACTACGCTCGGACGGAGCCAGCGGTACAGCGCTGAGCGCTAGGCTCACCTTTAGACGTAGCATATGAAAAGCCCAGAGGGCTTGTAATGAACCTCAGAGAGGTAAGCCCAGAGACTAAATAGTGAAACCACGAAGTGATTAAGGCCGAGGCTAAGCCCGAAGGCTAAATAGGTACTACAGAAATGTTAGTATCAAACACATACACACATATAAATAGATAATAAATAGACTATTCATAGAGCGGTGGAGCCCGGAGACCGAATGGGAAAACTGTCATGCATCGCTTCCCAAAATATACCATAGCAGGGACGCGATGAGAGTCGGCGATGCATATACGCGAGAAAAATACCTCACATGTATATATATTAAGCCTCAGTACATGGAATAAAGTAAATATACACAAATATCCAGCTTGATTGACCAAGTATAAGAATATTTACAGAGTCATGATCTATTATAGGAACAGAAAACATGATCAAGAAAACGTGATTTTCACTAGCAGGAAAAGAAAGGAGAATAACTACCCCGAACTCTACGACACAATCAAAGTACTCCTGCTTCTGCAAAATCTCTGAACCTGAATCTGAGCACGCAAATTCAGGGTCGTTAATAAGCAAGCTAGTGAGTGGTAAAATGAAGGAACAATAGTAACAAACAGAACATTATAACTATATGAAGAGTGAAATATCACGTAATACATAATTAAATAGCAGTTAGGTAAAATAATAAATCATGCTTAACCAAACAGTGGTGAAGTCATTCTGGGAGAGATTTCATAAGTCAAAAAATCATCATTTCATGACAATTAATAAGAAAGCCGTGAAAACAGCTTATACGAATTCACGTGGGCAACTAGTATGTCACCAGTGTATTAACTTACAGTGTCAAGGGTTATCAATAATGACAATTAAAATAATAAAGACATGACACAAGTACGTTATCAAACAACATTTTAAGATTATACAATAATAATATGCAGTATCGCTTGATATTTAAATCATTCTCTTCCAATGTCTCAACCACTAGTAGTTCATACAGGGGCCCGCACCCCAGTAGAACTCATTCGGACGTGATATGCGGGTACCATTATTCGAATAAGAGAGTGATCAAATAACATGTGCTCCCGGTATTATCATTGTTGGGTTATTTAATGTGATGTTATTTGAAACTGAGGCAGAGACTTTGTTCATGCTTTGGGTGGGTTCTGTGCATACCCGACATTACAGCCACACGAGTGTCTGATCCTGCAGAACCGAGCTAGCACCGCTAAGTGCCAACAATTACAGTACCATCAGGCACCCAACACGATAAACAATATCCACCCAAAATACAAACGCTGTCTCCTTTCAGTTTTCCCAACCCGTGTCAATTATCTAAGGTTAATGTATATAGATATTGGGTCTGATCAATAACAATGATTATCACACGGATACACGATAACCAGATTTTCCGATAAACACGATAACAAGAACAACTTTCAATATAACAAGATGATCTCAGTATTTCTATAACATTAACCCGATCAATATTACACTATAATCATGAATAGTTAATCCATGTCAAACTCTTCACAACCATATTCAAATTTTCAAGTTAACACTTATAGGAACTTCTCAATTAGATAACAAATTAAACAATTACCACGCATTAATTTAAATGAATATTTAAAACAATTGATAACTGTAGCACCCCGTTTCCGGGATAGTACCCAGATGCGTGTCCCGAATTTTTGACTATATTGTTTTAATTTTCTTTTAGTATTTATTTTTGGGTTGTGATTGCTTATGTTATTGTGTGTCGGATCTGAATTCTCAGACCTAGAGTTAGCCTTGACCCGGACCGGGAACCCGATACCAGCATGCTGCCCGATTTGACCTTTTTGGCAGTCTGATTTGACCGATTTCAGTTTCAAACTCTGTTTTCCAATATTTTACATTTTTCATGAATTTCTAGAATTTTTCAGAATTTTTCTGCAAAATCTTCAAAACCGGTGCCGGTGAGCATCGCTGACTGATTCCAAATTTTTAGTTTTCAAATGGAATTGAATTTTCAGAATCGGCTTTCATGTTACTTCTTAGAATTTTATTTTCTATTTAAATACATTTTTTGAAATTTTTCTAAATTTATCAAAATTTGACCAATTCTGGTGTCCGTCGGTATCGCCAGAAGAATTCAAGATTTTTAATTTGAAAACTAAATTGAATTTCTCGAATCCGATTTCACCAGGCATTTTAAAATAAAATTTACTATTTTTGAGAATTTTTCGGAACGTTTCTGAAACAGTCAAATTTTACCCTGTTAAAATAATAATATTATTTACCGTCCTTTACTTTCTTGCTTTTCCCTTCTCCACTCCTCTACTTTGTACTCCCAGAATATTTTATTAATTTAATTATCTAATAAAATATTTATTTATTATTTTTCTATTTCTTTTCCTTTAATTTTTCCCTTTTCCTTTCTTTTTCTTTCTTTTTCTTATTTTCTTTTCTTCTTCCTTACCTTCTCCCATGCCCTGCAACCTCCCACGCTTGCAGCAGAGGCATGATAGACTGCAACAGCAGTCCATCCCTCCCCCATCCCCCCATTCTCCTCCCTTTCCCTCCCTCCCTTCTCCTTTCTTTTAATCTCCCTTATTCCCTTCTCCTTCTCCATTATCTTTTATTTCATCTCCCACCAAACACCATCACCCAACTCCTCATCACCGCCGCGTCCACCACCGGAGGCACCGCTGCCACCGCCCCTAGCCGCGGCCACACACCCCTCACCTCCCCACTTCCTTCTCCACTTCCATCACTCCCAAACACCACTCCTTCAATTTCAACCAAACCCAACACGCCACCATCTTCTTCTTCTCCAAAATTCACTACCATCTCTACCAATTCCACCAGTCTAACCACCCCATCATCACCTCCTCCTCCTCCTCCTCCAACTCCCCACCACCTCCAACAACCACCACAACCACCACTACCACCACTAAATACCAACAACAACAACAAAATAACAACCCCCCTCCTCCCTACTCCTCCCCGCAGCAGGCGCCGCCCCCACCACCACCAGCGGCGCCGCCCAGGGCCGCCGGCTGGTGGCCGGCCGGCCACCAGTCCCCTTCCTTCCTTCTTTCTTTCTTTCTTTTCTTTTCTTCTTTCCTTCTTTCCTTCTTTCCATAAGTAACTCTTTTACCTACTTCCCCTAAATACCCTCCCCTTCATCCCTAATTACTTCTCCAAAATTTCTGTCATTCCCCGCTCCTTTAATTCCCTAATTCTTTCCTCTTTTAAACAAGTACCCTCTTTCTCCTCTCTCTAACTAATCCTCTCTCTCCCCTCCCTTATTTTCTCTAATATATATTTATATATATAATTATATGTATATATAGTATGGATGAGTAGCTTGCTCGCACGTGGCGTGGATTTCCCGGATTTTAACTCGGTATTGCGTCCAGTTTTAGGCGAGTACATTTCTTATGTTGATTCATACTTTATTACCATCGTTACATGCCTAATAATTATTATCTTGCTTTTTAATACATGATGTCTCATTATGCGAATTGGTATATGATATACGAGTGATTTCTAAAATTAGCATGTTTTATGTATATCTGTCGGCCGATATTATACTGGGTATGCCTAGATCTGATCCTGCTTCGCTCGGCTTCGCATGGCTAATAAATAGACTAATTTATTGTTGTTATGAATATGGTTGTGAACAGTTTGAAATGTTTATTTATACTATTCTATTGTACCATGTTACATGACCAGATGATTACCTGACATATAATGCTCACATGATACCGGGCACGAGCACTGATATATTACACTTGACACGGCACTTGACATGTTATATTTGACTCATGATATCTGATACCAGTACTTGACATGTTATACTTGACACCTGATACTTGACACATGATATCTGACACCGGTACTTGACATGTCATCACTTAACACCTGATACTTGACTCCTGTTATATAACACTTGACGATTGACATACTATCACTCACTTGACATGCTTTCACATGGTACTAGTACATTTGACTTGATATTGTGACACCTGACTGGATACTATTGTACCTGACACTTGTATTACTTTGCATATTCATGACTATCACTTTTACGGGGACTTGGCATGATTATTATACTGTTACCAAATATTTAGTACTCCTGAACTCCTGTGCTCCTGAACTCTTGTATTCCTAAACCCCTGTAATAGGGAGACTCCTGATATTATGCTCCTGATATTATACTCCTATTGATCCCCGTAATTAGATAATCATGGATATTGGATTACTGTATACACTTGTGGACATTATCTTTGGGCAATATATATAATAAAGTACCCAACTTACATTGGGGTGGGAAAAACTTATGAAAACCGGTATGATGTCATATTTATAATGGTGATATTTCTGAAGTGTCGTGTGGGGCGCGTAATGATAACTCCCAGGAAGCAGTAGCCTGATATCTGAAGTGTCGTGTGACGCGCGTATTGATAAATCCCCGAAAGCAGTAGCCTGTACTCCTGAGCCTAGTTCCGGGCAGAGACGGGACCCACTATAAATATGAGCCATCAGATTTATTAGTTTTCAAATAATAACTCGTCTTATTCATAAGTGGATGTATGTATACCGGTAGCACATACATAAGCATATGGATCAGATGAATAACATAAACAACCGAACAGTAATAATATTAGGAATGTGTGATATTTGGCCTCTCCTTTGTTCGGGTCCTGGTACTCATATATCAGACCCGGGTAAGTTCTACAGAGTGCGAACTCTAGTATTGACTATCGGTGATGTGAGGCGCTGGTAGGGAGGTGATTGAAATATCAAACGGTACTGATTATTATTATTGAATAACTTAAAATGCAACACACATTTATATTCTCCAGTTATAGTGTTATGCCCTGAGTTGACACCCTGCTTTATGACATATGATGATTTCTTCAGACACACTTTAGTTTTGTTACTCTGAGGGCAACTCAAGTTGTATGAACTCAAATGATGGCGACATGGGATATATGTAGTATATAAATGAGGGTTTCCTTATTTGGATTATCTCCTTGACGTATCAATCTCGTGAATCCACAATCTGAGCTTATACAACTAGTTTAGTCCATAGTTGTATTTATCGCATGTTTAATTTATTTACTGCATGCTTGTACGTACCTATGCTCTTCATACTGCCTTCTAATGTTTTCCGTTTTAGATTTATAGATATACATGATTTACTGTCGTTTCTTTAATTCCCCTTATGTTACTTGTTATTGCTTATACCTGCATGCCTAAAGCACATCACTTGATCATGTACAAGTGTGTCTGATATATAGGCCACTTGGCTTTATCATATGTACTCGCGGGGTTGCATCTGACAACCTGGATTCTCATGTCCAGATCCTAGAGATCGGACCTTGGTGGCCTTGTTGTAGCTGATCAGAGTGCGCAGTGGATCCTTCCGTGACGATCGGAGTGCAGCAGAAGTTTGGACCTTGCTGTGGTTTTTCCTCCCAGTTCCTCTACTGTTTGGCTCCTGAGGCCCTCTTGCTACTCGTGAGCACCTCTCAGCTTTTATATATCTCTTCATGTATTGTACTTTTATATTTTCTAGTGATGTAATATTTCTGTAATATTGTGTCACTTTCTGAGATAACCATGTACTTATACTTTTCTATTGGAATGTATATTACCACTGTGCTTCCGTACTCTAATTCTTTCCTGTACTGATGCTTAGCGTATATACGTAAGGGTATTTCCGACCTGCGTATATACGTCGCAGTGACGTCTCTGTACCCGCAGGATCGGGGCGTCACAGGATGGTATCAGAGTTTAGGCTCTAACATCTTCAGTACAACCAGTTGGCAGATTAATGATATATTAATTTGCAGCTGGAGAGCACGAGTCTTGAATATACATTCCAATCGCAAGTGCGGTGTTATCTATTCCTTCCTTGCAATCTTTTCCTTAGATCCTGAGACCCTTCTATCTTTTTCTTTTCAGCTTCTTCCCGTCATCCCTTCAACCAACCCAGATTTGTGTCCTGAGTTGGTAATTTTTCATACCCTTCACACTTTATCATATTATCATCGTTGATCCTAATCTCTTCCGTGTTCATCTCCCTCCTTATAGAAATTTTGAGGACAAAATTTTTGTTAGGTAGGAGATTGTAGCACCCCGTTTCAGGGATACGTACCCAGATGAGTGTCCCAAATTTTTGACCGTATTATTTCAATTTTCTTCCAGTATTTATTTTTGGGTTGTGATTGCTTATGTTATTGTGTGTCGGATCTGAATTCTCAGACCTAGAGTCAGCCCTGACTCGGACCGGGAACCCGATACCAGCATGCTGCCGATTTGACCTTTTTGGTTATCCAATTTGATCGATTTTAGTTTCAAACACTGTCTTCTAATATTTTAGATTTTTTCATGATTTTTTAGCATTTTTTAGAATTTTTCTGCAAAATCTTCAAAGCCGGTGCCGGTGCAGGTCAACATCGCTAATCGATTCCCAAATTTTTAGTTTTCAAATGGAATTGAATTTTCAGAAATGGCTTTCATATTACTTCTTAGAATTTCATTTTCTATCTAAATACTTTTTTAGAATTTTTTTAAATTTATCAAAATTTGACCGATTCTGTTGTAGGTCGGTATTGCCAGAAGATTTCAGGATTTTTAATTTAAAAACCAGATTGAATTTCTCAAATCCAATTTAACCAAGCATTTTAAAATAATATTTACTATTTTTGAGAATTTTTTAGAACGTTTCTGAAATATTCAAATTTTACCCTATTAACATAATAATATATTTACTGTTCTTTACTTTTCTTGCTTTTCCCTTCTCTGCTCCTCTACTTTGTACTCCTAGAATATTCAATTAATTTAATTATCTAATAAAATATTTATTTATTATTTTTTCAATTTCTTTTTTTTTCCTTTAATTTTCCCTTTTCCTTTCTTTTCCTTTCTTTTTCTTCTTTTCTTTTCTTCTCCCTTACCTTCTCCCATGCCCTGCAACCTCCCATGCCTGCAGCAGAAGCATGATGGGCTGCAACAACAGCCTATCCCTCCCCCATCCCCCCATTCTCCTCACATTCCCTCTCTCTCCTTCTCCCATCTTTTAATCTCCCTTATTTCTTTTCCCTTCTCCTTCTCCATTATCTTCTATTTCATCTCCCGCCAAACACCATCACCTAACTCCTCATCACCGCCGCCTCTACCACCGGAGCCGCCGCCGCTGCCACCCTAGCCGCCGGCCACACGCCCCTCACCTCCTCACTTCCTTCTCCACTTCCATCACCCCAAACACCACTCCTTCTTCAATTTCAACCAAACCCAACAAGTCACCATCTTCTTCTTCTCCAAAATTCACCACCATCTCCACCAATTTCACCACTCCAACCACCCCATCACCACCTCCTCCTCCAACTCTCCACCACCTCCAACAACCACCACAACTACCACCACCACCACCATCTACTACCACCACCACTAAATACCAACAACAACAACAACAACAACAACAACAAAATAACAACACCCCCTCCTCCCTACTCCTCCCCGGGCCAGGCACCGCCGCCCCCACCACCGACGGCACCGCCGCCGTCGCCCAGGACTGCCCGCTGGTGGCCGTCCGGCCACCATCCCCCTCCTTTCTTTTTTTTTTTTCTTTCTTTCTTTCTTTCTTTTCTTTTCTTCTTTCTTTCTTTCCTTCTTTCATAAATAACTCTTTTACCTACTTCTCCTAAATACCGTCCCCTTCATCCCCTAATTACTTCTCCAAAATTTCTGTCATACCCCTCTCCTTTAATTCCCTAATTCTTTTCTCTTTTAAACAAATACCCTCTTTCTCCTCTGTCTAACTACTCCTCTCTCTCTCCTCCCTTATTTTCTCTAATATATTTATATATCTAATTATATGTATATATAGTATGGATGAGTAGCTTGCTCGCACGTGCGCGTGAATTTCCCAGATTTTAACTCGGTATTGTGTTCGGTTTTAGGCGAATATATTTCTTATGTTGAATCATGCTTTATTACCATCGTTACATGCCTAATAATTATTATCTTGCTTTTTAATACATGATGTCTCATTATGCGAGTTGGTATATGACATGCGAGTGATTTCTAAAAGTAGCATGTTTTATGTATATCTGTAAGCCAGTATTATACTGGGTATGCCTAGATCTGATTCCGCTTCGCTCAGCTTCGCATGGCTAATAAATAGACTAATTTATTGTTGTTATAAAGATGGTTGTGAAGAGTTTGAAATGTTTATTTATACCGTTTCCTTATACCATGTTACATGACCGGATGATTACCTGACATATGATGCTCACATGATACCGGACACCGGCACTGATATATTACACTTGACCCGGTACTTGACATGTTATATTTGACTGTTGATATCTGACACCGGTACTTGACATGTTATACTTGACACCTAATACTTGACACATGATATCTGACACCAGTACTTGACATGTGATCACTTGACACCTGATACCTGAATCCTATTATATAACACTTGACGATTGACATGCTATAACTCACTTGACATGTTTTCACATGGTACTAGTATACTTGACCTGGTACTGTGACACCTGATACTATTGTACCTGACACCTGTATTACTTTGCATATTCATTATTATCACTTTTACGGGGACTTGGCGTGAATACTATTGCCAGATATTTGGTACTCCTGTGCTCCTGAACTCCTGTATTCTTGAACCTCTGTAATAGGGAGACTCCTAATATTATGCTCCTGATATTATACTCATGTTGATCCCCGTAATTGGATAATCATGGCTATTGGATTACTGTATACACTTGTGGACATTATCTTTGGACAATATATATATAAAATAAAGTACTCAACTTACACTGGGGTGGGAAAAACGGATAGAAATCGGTATGATGTCATATTTACAATGATGATATTTCTGAAGTGTCATGTGGGTCGCGTAATGATAAGTCCCGGAAGTAGTAGCCTGATATCTGAAGTGTCGTGTGGGCGCGTAACGATAAGTCTTCGGAAGCAGTAGTCTGTACTCCTAAGCCTAGTCCCGGGCAGAGACGGGACCTACTATAAATATGAGCCATCAGATTTATCAATTTTCAAATAATAACTCCTCTTATTCATAAGTGGATGTATGTGTACCGATAGCACATACATAAGCATATAGATCGGATGAATAACATAAAACAACCAAACAGTAATAATATTAGGAACGTGTGATATTTGGTCTCTCCTTTGTTCGGTCCTGGTACTCACATATCAGACCCGGGTAAGTTCTACAGAGTGCGAACTCTAGTATGGACTATCGGTGATGTGAGGCGCTGTAGGGAGGCGATTGAAATATCAAACAGTACTGATTATTATTATTGAATAACTTAAAATGCAACACACCTTTATATTCTCCAGTTATAGTGTTATGTCCTGAGTTGACACCCTGCTTCACGACATATGATGATTACTCTAGACACACTTTAGTCTGTTACTCTGAGGGCAACTCAAGTTGTATGAACTCAGATGATGGTGACATGAGATATGTGATATATAGATGAGGGTTTCCTTATTTGAATTATCTCCTTGACGTATCAATCTCGTGAATCCAGAATCTGAGGTTGTACAACTAGTTTTGTCCATACTTGCATTTATCGCATGTTTAATTTATTACCGCATGTTTATACGTACCTATGCTCTTCATATTGCCTTCTAATGTTTCTATTTTAGATTCATTGATATACATGATTTACTGTCGTTTCTTTAATTCCCCTTGTGTTACTTGTTATTGCTTGTATCTGCATGCCTGAACCACATCACGTGATCATGTACACGTGTGCCTGATATACACGCCACTTGGCTTTATCATATGTACTCGTGGGGTTGCATCTGACAACCCTGGATTCTCATCTTCAGATCCTAGAGATCGGAACTTGGTGGCCTTACTGTAGCTGATCAGAGTGTGCAGCGGATCCTTCTGTGATGATCGGAGTACAACAGAAGCTTGGACCTTGCTGTGGTTCTTCCTTCCAGTTCCTCTCCTATTTGGCTTCTGAGGCCCTCTTGCTACTTATGAGCACATCTCAGTTTTTATATCTCTTCCTGTATTGTACTTTTGTATTTTCTGGTGATGTAATATTCCTGTAATATTGTATCACTCTCTGAGATAACCATGTACTTGTACTTTTCTGTTGGAATGTATATTACCACTGTGCTTCCGTACTCTGATTCTTGCCTGTACTGATGCTTAACGTATATACATGAGGGTATTTTCGACCTGCGTATATATGTCACAGTGATGTCTCCGTACCCGCGGGATCGGGGCGTCACAATAACCAATATATGAACCAATACATAATACAATGCAATTTGTTATAACATGATTTATTGTAAAAAGAGTAAAAAAGCACTCACTTTGGTTATCACAGACACGTAGCTCCCGTCTCGACAATTGCAACGGCTCAAGAATTATGCAAATCGGAGTCCGAACGGCAGAGCATCGCCTGAAAACCGAATCAGATGCTTAACAATTGAAGCTTATTGGGTCGGGTCACTATTGAGTTGAACCGTTAACTCAAACCCTTCTAATTTAAGTTAATTAGATGTGGGTCCAATTCGGGTTCGAGTTTGGGTTCGGGTTTGGATGTGGACCCAATAAGAAAAAGAAGAAATGGAGGGGGAAGAGAGCAAGAGAGAGAACTAAAGAGAGAAAGAGAGAGAATAGAGAGAGAAAGAGAGAACCAGAACCAGATCCAAAGAGAGAGAGGGGAAAGAGAGGGGAGGGAGAGAGAGAAATAGAGAACCAGAACCAGATCCAAAGAGAGAAAGAAAGGCGAGAGAGAATAGAGAGAGAAATAAAGAACCTAAACCAGATCCATAGAGAGAGAGAGGAGAGAGAGAGGGAGAGAGAATAGAGAGAAATAGAGAACCGGAACCAGATGCAGAGAGAGTGAGAGGGAAAAAGAGATTGAGAGAGGAGGGGGTGGCCAAGAGGGTGGCGGCCAGGTGGGCCGGCCAGGGGCTGCGCTGGCGACGACCGGGGGCGGAGCTGGGCGGGGCAGTGGAGAGAGAGAAAAAGGGAAAGAGAAAGAAGAGGAGGGTGATGATGTGATGGTGGTGGAATGGTGGAGTGGGGTGGCATGGGTGTTTGGCCAGAGGAGAGAAGGGGAAGTTTTGGTGGCACTAGTCCGGGGGTGGTGAGGCGCGGCGGTCGCCGGGGAGGGCGACGATCAAGGTGGGGAGAGGAGGGGAGGAGGTGGGAGTAGAAAGAGGAAGGGTATTGGATTGTAGGGAATGGGGGAGGAGAGGGGAGCAAGTGGGAGAAAAAAAAGAGAGAAAGAAAGAAAAAGAAAAGGAAAAAGAAGAAAGAAAAGAAAGGAAATTTTTTAATAAGATTATATATATAAATATACGTAGTGTAGAATAAGAAAGATGAGGATGGGTGTTGGCAGGTGATGGTGATGGGGCATAGGATGAGGTCGGCAACACATGGGAAGGAAAAAATGAAGAAAGAAAAAGAAAAGAAAAGAAAAGAAAAGAAAAGAAAAGAAAGAACCAATTATAAATTAATATTTGTTGGCCCAAAGGCTTTCCACTCTAGTTTTGATGATGATTAACTCATGTAGTTATGTTTACTAATAATCTTGTGTTGTTTAAGTTTCAGATCATTAACCAAGATATTAGTTGGTGATTAGCTTCAACAAGGTGTTTAGAAGCTTTTCATGATGATTCCAGGGCCAAAGCGTCAAGATCACACATTGCCTAGCCCATGGATGGAGTTTTGGAGCAAGTCTACTTGAAGATGAAGATCGTCAAGAAGACTTAGGTATCCATAGTTTAGATAGTGTGTTTTAGATCCATTTGTAAAGCTTAGTATAGTTGATATGCTCAAGTGCAAAACACACACGTTTTCATGTTTTGGATTTGGTTTTCATGAATAGTTTATCAAAACAAGTTTAATTAATATATGTATAGTTGTTTCACTCTATACATGCATGCTTAACTTTTATCAAACTTGATTTTGAGCTTAACATCTCTTTGATAAAATACAAGTGTTGGTTTTGATAAAATTGGCAAGACACAAAAATGAATTGATATGATTGATATATGTCTTGAAATTTTTATCACTTGTTTGTGTTTCCATATAAAATGATAAAACTATTTTTGGTGATTTTTAGAAGTGTTAAAAGATTTTTAGAAAATAATTTTCCCAGTTTTTCTGACCCAGTTTCTGTTCCAGGCTTCTATTAGTCGACTAAGTCAACTGACCTAGTCGACTAGGCAGAGGTCGGTCGACCGGGTCGGTCGACCGACGTGCACAAAACTGTGCACGTTTGGAGCCTCTGGGACGGTCGACCGGGTCTGAGAGCTCTGCTCTCTGTTTGTTTGGGTCGACCGGGCGGTCGACCGCTGCAGAGAGTTCTGCTCTCTGTTTGTTTCGGTCAACCGGGCCGGTCGACCGCTGTTGCCCAACGGTCATATTTCTGACCGTTGGCGGTCGACCGGCCGGTCGACCGTTGCCTGTCAGAGCTGCCAGCTCAGCTCTAACGGCTAGTTTTGTATTGGGCCTATATAAACCCCATCTCTTTGGGTTTTTGGCTAAGGTTTTCAAGAAGAAAAATTTCAGTGATTCTCTAGTGTTTAAACAAGTTTTCAAAATAGTTTTTGTGCTAAAAAGATTTAATCTTAATTGTTTTAGGTTTTGGAAAAATCAAGAAAAGAGGATTTTGGGAAATTTGTCTTGGTTTTCATTCTATATCTTTTGCAAGAATTTCCCAAGTGTTTTTCTTGTTGCTTATTTTCCAAACACCTAGTTTTCCACACTTGAGCTATCACCTATCCTAATCTATTTAGGATCTTGTTTTTGTGGAGAAGAAAAGAGAGAAAAAGAGAAGTGTTTGAGGTTAAGCCTCTAAATTGTAAACCCTCCTTGCTTTTGTTGTATCCCTCTTTGGTAGAGGTTGATCGGAGTGGTATTGTGTTGGATCCCTCTTCGGTAGAGGTGATCGTGTTTGTATTGGCTACGGGCCTTATCCCTCTTCGGTAGAGGTGGATTGTGGTTGTATAGCCTCGGTGGCTTTGTAAAGGTTGAGAGAGGAGTTTGGTACTCCTATAGTGGATTGGGAAATCCTACACGGTGGTGTAGGCGGGGATGTAGAGTTTGGGTACTCGAACCTCGAAACAAATTTTTGTGTTAGCGTTTGATCCAATTTCTCTCAACTCTATTCTCTTTACTTTTGTGCAAGCATTATTCTTTCATATCATACATATCTATTTGCTTGTGTTGCCATTGCATACTCCATATTGCTATATCCTTAATTGCTTGGCTGATTGTGTGTGCACATGCTTGGATTGCTTGTGTGTGTATGCCCAACTTATACTCATCCAACAAGAGCTTCACATAGCGCCTCAACCCATTTCAAGGGGAATCAAGAGGAGTTAGTCCAGAGCCTCGCAAGGGGAATTCGGCTACACTTGTTGTATTGTATTAGTTTATGTAAAATTTGCATTAGCTTCCGCATTTAGCGCACTTAGTTTCGCATTTAGTTTTAGATTAGCACTAACACCTATTCACCCCCCCTCTAGGTGTTCCCCTTTTCAATAATATAATAGGGTAAATTTTGAGTAACTCCGATTAATCTCCAAAAATTTTTCTAAAATAGAAAATATTACACTGAGGAATATGGTGAAATCAGATTAAAAAATTCAATTCATTTTTCAAATTAAAAATCTTGAAATCAACTGGTGATACCGGCCGACTCCAAATCTGGTTAAATATAAATTAATTCAGAAAAATCTCCAAAATGAGTTAAAATAGAAGATATGATTTTGAGGAATAATGTAAAAGCAGAATTCAGAAATTAAACTCAGTGTAAAAACTAAAAATTTGAGATCGATCGGTGATATCGGTTAACACCAAATTCTGGAGATTTTCTAAAATAAATCAAAATTTTTTAGAAAAATAAAAAATATTGAGAAATAATATTTAAATTGAAATGGACCTAGTCTGGCTACCAAGAAGATCAAATCTAGTATTTAAACTATATCTAGTATATGTACATCTCAAATTGGGGGTTACACTTTACACACCTTACAAAAAATTTCGTCCTCGAAATTTTAATTCGGGTGGAAGGAAAATATTTTAATAATCCTGGGACCTAAGAGTTATGGGCTCACCATGCTTCCACTATGTTACTTTGATAGCTATAATCAAACTTGAGATTGGGTGGCTAATCAAAGATAGAGGAATGGAATCAAAAGGATGAAGAGAACGTGAGAAGGAACAAAAATACTCTGGATGACAAAAAAAATCAAGCAATCATAAGAGTCCAGGAATGGATTTTCAAAGGAATGTGATATTCTTATACTCGTAGCTGGAATTCCCAAATTTAGATTAGTTATAATCTGATAACTGGTCGTACTGTTGATAAGAGCCCGACTATGAACCTAGGCGGTTACCCACATTTGGTGTAATATCTGGCTCTTATACCAATAAAACTCTGTCACGCCCCGCTTCTCAAAATATACCGTACCAGGGACGTGACGAGAGTAGGCAGCGCATATACGCGAGGAAAATACCTCACACGTATATACGTTAAGCCTTAGTACATGGAATAAACTCAATATATACAAATATCCAGCTTTATTGATCAAATACAAGAATATTTACAGAATCATGATCTATTATATGAACATAAAACATGATCAAGAAAACATGGTTTTCAGTGGTAGGAAAAGAAAGGAGAATAACTACCCAAACTCCACGACACGATCAAACTACTCTTGCTCCTGAAAAATCTCTGAACCTGAATCTGAGCACACAAACTCATGATCGTCAATAAGTGAGAAGTAAGTGGTAAAATAAAGGAACAATAGTACAATATGTTTATAATAACAAGCAGAACATTATGACTATATCAAGAGTGAAATATCACATAATACATAATTAAATAGCTGTTAGGTAAAATAATAAATTGTGCTTAACGAAATAGTGGTGAAGTTATTCTAGGAGAGATTTCATATGTCAAAAAATCATCATTTCATGACAACTAATAAGCAAGAAGTGAGAACAACTTACACGAATTCATGTGGGCAATCAGTATGTCATCAGTGTAATAACATACAATGTCGAGGGTAATCAGCTTATAGCAATTAAAATAACAGAGACATGACACAAGTATATTACAATACAATATTTTAAGATTATACAATAATAATATAGTATAATTTAATACTTAAATCATTCCCTTCCCTTCCTGTGTCTCATACCACTGGTAATTCATACTGGGGCCCACATCCCAGTTGAACTCATATCCATCCAAAATACAAACGTTGTCTTCTTTTAGTTTCCCCAATCTGATGTCAATTATCTATTGTTAATGTTATATACATACTGGGTCTAATCAATAACAGTGAT
This sequence comes from Agave tequilana, assembly GCA_038442645.1. Lineage (NCBI taxonomy): Eukaryota > Viridiplantae > Streptophyta > Magnoliopsida > Asparagales > Asparagaceae > Agave > Agave tequilana. The sequence continues at coordinate 88,088 of JAVJIF010005703.1, read as the reverse complement.
TATCACAAGGATACACGATAACAAGATTTTTCGATAAACACGATAACAAGAACAACTTTCAATATAACAAGATAATCCCAATATTTCTATAGCATTAACCCGATCAATATTACACTATAATCATGGATATTTAATCTATTTCAAACTCTTCACAACCATATTCAAGATTTCTGGGTTAACACTTACAGGAACTTCTCAATCAGATAACAAGTTAAACAATCATCACACATTAATTTAAATTAATATTTAAAAAATTGATAACTAATATATGAACCAATACATAATACAATGCAATTTGTTAAAACAAGATTTATTTAAAAAAAAGTAAAAAAACACTCACTTTGGTTGTCACAGACACATAGCTCTCGTCTCCACGATTGCAACGACTCGAGAATCACGTAAATCGGAGTCCGGACGATTGAGCTATCGCCCGAAAATCGAATCAAATGCTTAACGGATCTGGATTGAAGCTTATTGGATCGGGTCACTATTGAGTTGAACCTATTTACTCAAACCCATCTAATTTAAGTTAATTGGATGTGGGTCCAACTCGAGTTCGGGTTAGGTTGGGTATGGATGTGGACCCAATAAGAAAAAGAAGAAATGGAGGGAGAGAGGAGGAGAGAGAGAGAATTAGAGAGAATAGAGAAAGAAAGAGAGAACCAGAACAAGATCCATAGAGAGAGAGGAGAGAGAGAAAGAAAAAGAGAGAGAATAGAGAGACAAAGAGAGAACCAGAACCAGATCCAAAGAGAGAGAGGAGAAAGAGAGAGAATAGAGAGAAATAGAGAACCATAACTAGATCTAAAGAGAGAGGGGGGAGAGAGAGATAATATAGAGAGAAATAGAGAACCAGAACCAGATCCAGAGAGAGTGAGAGGGAAAGAGAGATGGAGAGAGGAGGGGGTGGGTGGCCAGGTGGGCCACCTCCCGGCTGCGCTGGCAGCGGCGTGGCCGGGGGGGAGGGGGAGGGGGAGGGCGCTGGGCGGCGCGGTGGAGAGAGAAAGGAAGGGAAGGAGAGAGGATTAAGGTGATGATGTGATGGTAGTGAAATGGTGGAGTGGCGGCAGCTTGGGTGCTTGGCTAAAGGATAGAAGTGGGAGCTGGGGTGGTACCGATCCGGAGATGAGGCGCGGCGATCGCCGGGGAGGGTGGCGGTTAGGGTGGGAGTTGGTGGGAGAGAAGGAAGTTAGAGAAATGGAGAGAATGAGAGAATGAAAGAGATAGAGAAAGTACGAGAAGAGAAAGGAGGGGGTGTTGGTTTGCAGGGAATGGGGGAGGAAAGGGGAGCAGATGGGAGAAAGAAAGAGAAAGAAAGAAAAAGAAAAGGAAAAAGAAAGAAGAGAAAAGAAAGGGAAAAATTAAATATGATTATATATATATATATATAATATAAGTAGTGTAGGATAAGAAAGATGAGGGTGGGTGTTGGCAAGTGATGGTGATGGGGCATAGGATGAGGTCGGCAGCACACGGGAAGAAATAATTGAAGAAAGAAAGAAAAGAAAAGAAAAGAAAAGAGAGAAAAGAACCAATTATAAATTAATATTATAATAGGATAAATTTTGAGTAACTCAGAATAATCTCCAAAAATTCTCTAAAATAGAAAATATTACACTGAAGAATATGGTGAAATCAGATTTAAGAAATTCAATCCTTTTTTTAAATTGAAAATCCTGAAATCAACCGGTGATACTGGCCGACACCATATCTGATCGAATTTAAATTAATTCAGAAAAATATCCAAAAATGAGTTAAAATAGAAGATATGATTTTGAGGAACAATGTGAAAGCATAATTTAGAAATTCAACTTCGTTTGAAAACTAAAAAAAATTCGAGAATCGATCGGCGATATGTACAAACACATGCATATAAATAACAAGCAAGAAACACCCTAGCGGCCCGGAGGCTATACAGATACAAGCACAAATACAAGCAATCATCCACAGTACTACTACATACACAGTTACATGCACTCGCCACATGCATATATAAGTGTTACACAATCCCAATATACAATCCAATCAACATCATCAATACAACACATATACAATACACCTAAATAAATTACATCTCCCAAACATAACATGTAGTACTCGCAATCCAAAAGAATACTCGTCAAAACAGAAAGAGTACTCGCCTAGGTCGGGACACGGTAAGAACACCGTGAAATCTCAGGGGAGGCACACACCCTGCGCCCAAGAGAGAGAAAGAGAGGAGAGATAGAAGCTGAGAACTAGAGAGACAATGAGCTAGAGAGAGATAACAGAGAGAGAGAGTAGAGGCACGACTAGAGAGAGGGGGGCCGGGGCTGCGTGCGCACGAGCAGGGAGGCAGGGGTGGCACGACCTGGAGGAGGGCACGATCAGGGATGACCGCGACCAAGCCAGTCGGGGATGGCCATGGAGGAGAGGGGAGGGTGGATTTGGCGGTGAGAGTGATGGGAGATGGAGGCGAGGGATGGTTGTGGTGCTTGGGGAGTGGGTGGTGGATGGCCGGAGAGAGGAGGGGGCCGGGGAGATGGGTGGTCGCCGGGGTTGGATCACTGGCCAGGGGGTCAGATCTCGCCGGTGGTGGGTAAGGCTGGCCAAAGTTTAGGGGGAGAGAGAAGGAGAGAGAGTGATAGTGAGAGTGAGAGAGAAGGGGAAGGAGAGAGAGGGATGGGGGAAATTGGAGGAGGAGGCGATGCCGAGGTGGCTGCCGGGGGCCTAAGATGGGTGGCGTCGAGGTGAGGGATGGTGGCCGACTATGGTGAAGGGGACGAGAGAGAGATTGTGGGGGGAGAGAGAATTTAGAGAGAGGGAGGGAGGAGAGAGGGGAGAACGACGGGCTCCGGGGCCCGTTCTGGTTCAGTTTGGAACCATGGAACTGGCGGCGATGACCGGTTCTGGTTCCCGACCACTGGTTCCCAGTTTGGTTCGGCAGTTCGAACCGAATCGTGGTCATGTCTAGTTTAGACCACTGCACACTGGGATTCAACTATATAATCAGGAGTCACGGTAGCCTGACCTATATTTTATTAAATATATCTCACACGTGCTTCGAAGTGGAGACCGATGGATAGCTAAGCTCTTAACAACCCATGGTCTAGCCGCAATGCCCAACCACAGGGGACGCAAGTGACTTCCATTTAAATAGTGAAACTTGCAATTGAAGTATTTTTCTTTTAAATTAAATAATAAAAATATCTGAAGATGCAGTATTAGATCCTCCAACCTCCCGCTAAGAAGAAAAATCAAAATTACCATCTAAAGAAGGGTTTTATATAAGAATTCGATTCCAAAATTTGACATTAATTATTTATTGATAAGAAGTGATATCCGTTAAATGCCATCCATTTTCAAATAAATAAATTTCTTACTTTACACCAAAAGGCAAGTTATTGAATACTTGAATATCAACATATATATATATATATATATATATATATATATATATATATATATATATATATATATATATAATATATAAAAGAGAAAGAAAGAGGGACCATATTATGTAACTTTTCCATCAACTAATAATAGATACACTCAAATTTTTTTTTGGGTAAATTCAAATATGAGAGATTCCAGTGACTCTTTTTTGTACAATCATATACATAGGTTGTATGATCTGTATGACCCCTTCCCAGATTACAAAGTACACAAATATTAACACATTATAACATCAACAATAACAAGAACACACGCTCAAGTCCACCAAACTTGCCGTGCATCATCTCAAATTAAGGCCACAACCACAAACTCTCCTCGTTTAATTTAGAACGCAGCAATGGCAACCACAGCGGTCACAACAAATCCTCCGAGCAGGGCCCCGGTCATCCTCACCGCACCAGAGGGGGTGTTATCTGCCGGAAGAGACTCCGGCGATTGCGGCGCGAGAGCGGCATCCTCGGCCAGGGTGTTCGCCACGTCAGGCGTCAACGCGGTGTCTGAAGGGAACGCGAAGGGGTCCTCCGGGTCGGCGGCCGCGGGGGTCCCGACAGGAGACAATGACGATGATGGGGAGTTAGCGGTGACGGGCCGGACGCCGGTGGGCCAGAGGCGGCGGGAGATGAGGCCGGAGAGCCGGCAGGGGCCGACAATGACGACCGAGGGGAGAGGGGACGCCGCGGGAGAGTCGAAGGGGAGAGGGGAAGGAGAAGGAGAAGCAGATGGAGACGACACGGGAGTTGCGGCGGAGGGGGCAGGGGCCGACAACAATGACCGAGGGGAGGGGGACGCCGTAGGAGAGTCGAAGGGGAGAGGGGAAGGAGAAGGAGAAGCAGCTAGAGACGACATGGGAGTTGCGGCAGTGGGGGCAGCGGAGGGAGATGACGATGATTTTAGAGATTGGGATAAAGGCGAAGGCGCGGCCGCTGGTTGTTGAGCCTGGACTGCAGTGGCGAGGAGGAGGAGGATGGCGAGTGCAAGGGCCAACTCATCTTTTGATGGTTGGAAAGGAATAAAAAAATAGTGAGAGGAGTTATCGGGTTGGGGTGAGTTTGAGTGGGGGAAAGGTCTTGTTTTTAAAGAGTTGGGAGAGGGAAATTCGACCGTTGAATTGTTTGCTGGTTGGCCGCTAATGTAGTGCGCAACAGAAGGGCCTTTAGTTAACTTGGCTCTTGTTAAATCTTTCTCATCTACGTGGCTAGAGCATTTCCATCGCTGTGTCTAGGTAACAGGCACATCAGGATTTTTTGGCAGAAAGTCAATTTGTTCCCTCATAAGCTCGGTCAAATCGTGACTGAGCCTCTGCCCAGGTAGTGTGGGGCCTGCCATTTGGCTGGTGGTTTTTGTAAATTTTCATGTGGGTCTCACCACATTACTCAAGGCAAAAAGCTCTGCAATGGAAGTGCTCTTAGCGTGCAGGGGTTATAAAATAGTTGACAGTTAAGATTTCCAACCTTGCAGGTGAGGGGATTTAAGTCTTTAAATGAAATATTTAATAACACAAATAATGAGTGATGCACATGTGGGAACTGGAAAGTAGAAAACAAATGTTTGATTTATAACCGTGCAATTATAAAGATGTATGAAAGATGTATGTTTTTTATGAGAGAGGATTGCTAAGTTTTATCGATGGTTTTTCCTTCTTTTATTTTCTGTTCACTAATCTTTTGATACGGGCTGAAAATCTCTATGCATAGAATTGAAAAAAAGAAATTCAAGAAAAAAGTAATAAATTTTATATGATGTATCGCCCAGAAAAAGTCTTAACCTGTTTTGGTGTTCTTTTTTCTAAATTCGAGAAGAATTATTCCTGGGCAGTGTCAATTTGAGTGAAAAAAAAAATATTATAATCATTTTTTTCTTTTAGGCTTTAATAAGTTGCACAAGATGTTATCCAATTGGACCTTTACAATCAATTATAGTCTTTCTTTTTCAATCTTTCTAAAATAATTTTGAGGAATAGGAAGGCTCATTGCAAGTATAGTTTCAAACCCTAGAGTTATAAAAAAGTAAGCTATGCAAGTTTAATTAGAACTTCTGACCACTCAATCATTATAAAGAAATAATTATCCCTATGATAAATTTTGAGATAACAACACTCTTCTTTTATTTCTTTTTTCCTTTTTTGGGTTAAAAATGCATAGTCTACGTGTTTTTTATTTCAATCAAAACAAACACCGGAGGGTGTAATACAAAGAGATAAAACAAGTAGATGATGAAATTCCCAAAGTAGACCTTACCCAATTGTTCCAGCAGATACGATGACTGCTATTATCTTGTATATATACTGGCAAATGAGAGGAAAATCTTCTTTGACTCATGGATCACCCAAATACAGTCTTCGCTAATATGTCGGATGGACTATAGAGGAACCACAGAGGGATTGCTTATCCAAGCAACAATAGCTTAAGCTTCACCAAAGACGTAAAGTGAGGGATAGTAAGAGTTTACAACCAGTTTGAGAGCTTCAAGGACACTAAGACCTTTTAAGGGCCCTTGTTGAAATCCAAGTAACAGAGAACAGCAATACGTCAGAGAATAGTCGTCAGTTGCGTAAACATGCAAATAAAGAAAAGAAAGTAAGAACACACAATTAAGTCCTTACAATCCAACCTGACAAGGTTGTGCCAACTGCAGTGTCTACATTGATGAAAATAGTCGGCGAGTGATGTAAGACTCCAAAATCGATCAACTAAGAAAATTGTGCCATGGAAGACGACTGAAACAACAACAACCAACAATACTCTTTCACTCTTTCACGATAAATGCAATTGAACAATAGAGTTTTTTTAACTAATCATAATAGAACAAAATTGTCCATTGCAAACTTGAATAACACAAGGGGGAGGTTACCAACAATTTGTCCTAGGTCTGAGTTAATTTGTTTGTAAATATTTGTGTAGAATGAGGAAGTAACATAGACATCATTTGCTTGCATCCAAGTACTGGCATACATACGCACACATAGAGGTGTTGTATTACTTAAGATTTGAAATTCAATATCTTAATCAACATCAACTATCAACTAAACATTCATAAAAGTAAAAAAAAACTCTATTTGTTCTCGATCATGTTATAATCAGTACCAGTACCAATTTTTAAAAAACATCCTCCATTTGTCTCAATCGTATTGATCGCTTGTTTCAAAAAATAAAAAGTTCTTTAAAATTGTTAAGTTACTTAGTAAAATTTTGACATATGTTTTTAGAATAATTATTGATGAAATTTTGATTAAATTTCAATCAGATATCACATAACACAGTAATGGGTAGAATAGTAGTCTACAAGTAGATATGGTATTTGAAAAATACACAATTCATGAACAAGTGGATAAGCTAAAAAATAATACCACAAACTTAGGCGTTTTTAAAATGGCACGGGTCTAGAATCTAGATGAATAGAAAATTAATGTTTCCCACAAAAGGAATTTATGTCAATTCCCATTATATAATCAATTGTAAACCCAATGTTATATCGATGATTTTACTTGTTTCAAATAAGTAAATTGTTAGATTGAATAACAAATTAATTTTATTTTTCCTAACAAGTCAATTTAAGTAATTAACGACCTTACACTAACAAATTAACTAGATTGGACCTAACGACCCAATAACCCAATAATTCAGTTCATTTATAGTAGTAATTAAATCGGATTTCGGTCGAACTTATAACAGACCAACCCATACCACTCACTGCATTATGTGTCACACTGGTTAGATTAGAGATATGAAATAAGAAGGACTTAATATTTCAATATTGGGATACTATATATAATCTAATGATTGTTCTAAATGAGATCATGTGATTAACAGTTAGCATTGGATAATACTTCATATATCTTCTTTTTGTATTTTATAAGAAGAGAGAAACATGTGGGCTTGGGCTTGGGCTTCTTCATACTCGTGCTGAGATCCCGTACTTGGCACGTGAGTTTGAGTTGTGGGCCATGCTATGTTCAGTCTAATTATCCGGCCCAAACCACACAAATGATTGCATGCATGATTGGATTGATTCGTGGTGAATTCTAAAGCAACCCCATCATCCAAAATCCCCTATACTATCAACCGTCCAATTCTTCCAACGGACAGTCAAGATCAATTCGAAGAAACCAGACCAGGGACCCGCCCCCTCCCTTTTTATTTTAATAAAAGACCCCAAGTTTCGTGCCCAAATCCAATTCGAAATCTTTCCAGAAGCAGGGTTAGGGTTAGGGTTACTCATCTCCCCACCTTCTTGAATCAAAATCGCATCCGATCGATCTCCTCCATGGACGGCGGCGTCGGCGGCGACCGGGCGGCCGGGTTTCACCGGAACGAGGCGATCTCCGCCGTCCAAGACGAAGAGCAGTTCTACGGCGAAGACGAAGACTACGAAGACCTGTACAACGACGTCAACGTGGGCGAAGGGTTCTATCAGTCTGTCCAAAGAACCGAAGAGGAGCTCCCTCCTCTCCCGCCGCCACTACCGGCAGCAAACTTGCCGGAGAAGGTCCAGGTTTCTGGAGTCGTCCAAGAACCCAAATTGGAGAAACCACCGGACCGACCTGCCGGTTTACCTGAACCGCCGCCAGTTCAGGTACCGCCTCGCCCGACTACGGTTCAGATGAGGCCGGATCTTGGGCAGCCGCCCAACACCAACTTCCAGAACGAGCCTTTTCATCGACAGGCCGGTAACTTCACCGGCGGTAACGTTAACACGAAACCTAATGTCAACGGAAGCGGCGGGGGTAACTTCGCTGCTGGTGGGGGTAACTTCACCGTTGCCGGCGGCAACTACTCCGGTGGCAGCGGCGGCGGCGGCGGCGGGACCACTACTCTATTTGTGGGTGATCTCCACTGGTGGACAACTGATGCGGATCTTGAAGCGGAGCTGGTGAAGTATGGACCCGTTAAGGAAGTGAAATTCTTTGATGAGAAGGCGAGCGGGAAATCAAAGGGGTATGCCCAGGTTGATTTCTTTGATCCAGCAGCGGCTACTGCATGCAAAGAACGGATGAATGGCCATCTTTTTAACGGTCGGCCGTGCGTTGTTGCTTTCTCTTCACCTTATGGAGTGCGGAGAATGGGGGAAGCTCAGGTTTCGAGGAACCAGCAGGCAATGTCGCAGAATCAGAACCAGAATCAGTCGGCAATGGCGAACAAGGGAAGGGGGGGAGGTGGCGGCGGTGGGGCCAACATGGGTGGGAATTTTGGCGGGAGAGGAGGAGGAGGAGGAGGAGGTGGCGGCGGCGGCGGCGGCGGCGGCGGGAATTGGGGAAGAGGTGGTGGTGGAGTTGGTGGCCGAGGACCCATGGGGATGAGGAATAGGATGGGGCCAGTAGGCGGTAGAGGGATAATGGGAAATGGTGGGATGGTGGCCCCACCACCTCCAGTTATGCACCCAGGCGCGATGCTGGGTCAGGGTTTTGATTACGGAGCAGCAGCTATGGGGAGAATGGGCGGTGGATATGGCGGATTCCCAGCAGGGCCTGCAGGTGGTCCGTTCCCCGGAATGCTGCCGTCATTCCCGCCGGTTGTGGCGCCACATGTGAACCCAGCTTTCTTTGGGAGGGGGATGCCTGGAGGGGAGTTGGGATGTGGCCGGATCCGAATATGGGTGGTTGGGGCGGTGAGGATCAATCGAGTTATGGAGAGGATGCTGGGTCGGATCAGCAATATGGAGAGGGAGGGGGAGGGGGAGGGGGAGGGGGTCATGGAAAGGAGAGGGCAGCGGAGCGGGGTCCTGATCGCGATTGGCCGGGTGCTTCTGAAAGAAGACATGAGAGGGAGAAGGATGCAGGAGGTGGTGGGCAGGAGTGGTCAGAGAGGAGGCATAGGGACGATAGGGAGATGGGTAGGGAGAGGGAGAGGGAGAGGGAGAGGAGAGAGACAGGGATAGAGACAGGGATAGAGAGAGGGATAGGTATCGTGATGATAGAGACAGGTACGGGGATCACTACAGGCACAGGGAGCGAGAATTGGACAGAGATGATGACTGGGATAGAGGAAGATCAAGGGGTCGAAGCCACTCAAGGGAGGTTGAGAATGTGAAACGGCGACGGGGATCAGAGTAAAATGGGGTCCTGGCAAATTTCCTTGGCACAGAGGTATGTTTACTCAAACAGGAAACTTGAACTCGATGAGTTTCACCGTTTCTCAGAGTATAAGCGCCAAGGATGCTTGTTGGGGCCTGTTGCTGTGTAGCCATTACTGTTGAGATGTAAGTATCTTTGTTCCTGTTCTTTGCATACGTAATAGTTGCTTTCATTGTTGCCTTGCTTCAATTTTTTTTTTTTGATGGCTTGCAAATCCCTGGTGCCTATAACTAGATTTTATTTGCTGAATCATCTATTTGAATAGTGGTCTGCGTATCATAAGTCAATTTTTTGTCTGCATTGTGTTTCCTCTTCAATCCTATTTGCTTGCAATATGCTTTGCCTATTTTACTGGAAAACTCCGATTTATAGATTTTGATTGGCCTTGTGAGTAAATAAATTTTTTTTTTTATTCCATATGTTACTACTGGAACCTGAGTGAGTAGTAGCTGCCAAATTACTATGTTTTCACTATGGTTTTTGATAATTGTAGGGTGTCATATCATGTGTGTATTTTATTTTCTGTAGTAAACTATATAATTTGTAACTTGTTATTTTGATCTAGCATGTTGTACTTCTTGTGTGCTTTCTGATGTGTGCGCAATTTCTCATTCATTGTTTTCCTAGCTTTTGTGCTTCTGCCTGATCTCTTAACTAAAAGTCTGCTATTCATAAATGGATGCATAAAAATGACAGTGTTGGGTTATTTGCCAAGACGCTTGGAAAAAGAGAGGACATTTTTTACTCTTCTACTTCTGAATGTGTGTCATCATGGCACCAGAAGTCCTGCTTGCCACACAAGAAGAATCCCCTGGCTGGATGAAGAATCTGAGAGGAAATTCCTCGCGGGTATCAGTGGCAGGATAATGGCTGTCCATACTGTTCCTTTGGGCTTGCAAAAAATTGTACTAGAGTTTGTGTTGAGAAATTTATGTTTTGTAAGAGTCTCCAGAGTGTTGTAGTTCTTTCCTGGTGTTCAGCTAGCCGAAGGTCTAGCAGAATTGTAATTACCGGTTAATCCGCATGTAGGATTGTAGGTACCTTGTTAACGCGTTTGTAACCCTCCTTACTAACGCCACCTCAAATGCTGCTAGCTGGTTTTTTTAATGTAAGCAGCTGGAGTGATAGCCAGAAGAGTCATGTTTCAGTTGTACATGAAATCATAGGGTGTCCTGTAAATGTTATCTAGATCCTTCTTTTGTAAAGTAATAACGTGTCGTGATGCCACAACAATTTTGTGTTTTGCTTGGTGAGATGTTATGGCTTTCTTCGTGTGCAATGCTTGAGGATTCCCGGGGAGGTTTGTGAGACTTGAAATTTCAGAGGCCGTGCAAGATATATCATATTTAAGCTGATGACACCACTCTGCATCTGGCATCTTTCATCAACCGTTCACATCTGCAGTGTACTTCTTTTTTCTGCGTCTAGTCTAGTTGCTTGTTCACTGTATTTTGTTTTTTTGGTACTTTACCACGCCTGTATTTAATTTGTAAGGATCCTGCGAGGTCTAAATTTTGCACGGTGAGATCTTGCGCGATCTCTTTGATGTGATGACGAGGGGGTGTATTTAGCCTTTTTAACGATCATAATGTAAATAAAGATCAACATTTGTCCACTCATAATCAGTTTGGTATTGCTCCACCTTATGCCATCAGACAACATATTGCTGTTAATCATTTCTTTTTTCTGATGGGATTATTCTGATTTTTTCTTACAGCTCAGTTGGAATAATTAGCAGTTTTATTGAGATTCTTGGGAAGTGTTAGATGTCTTGAAAGCACTGTTAAAATTTGTGATCATATTCTTCAGATATATATTTAGTACAATGGAGAAGGCAAAATATTGGATGAAATCTAATGATGAAGAAGAAGTACCATCTTCACATAGACTCTTGAAAAGGCGAGAAGTGGGATATCTGTTGCATTGCAAACCATTATGTTCCTTCTGTGGTGCAAATGAGCATTTACACTTGCGGAATAAAAGCAGCAACAGAAGTTGAGCCTTTAAGTCAAGTTTTTTGTGTTTGGTAACCAAGCATGAGAGAGCTTTATCTCAGGTCTCTATGACATTAATTTAAGTTGGGGAATATGTTGAAATATGGAGAACATATGTTTAATATTTATTGGTTTTGGAGGAATTATTTTCTGGAAATATATGTGAAGAGGAAGTTTAGTACGGGTAGCAGAGATTGCTGTACAATTTCCCTTTTAGTTTGTATCTTATCCTGGAATTCTATCATAATGTTTTCTTAAACACGTGGGGTGAATCTTATTTTCCTTGCACTATGTGTCAAACGTGGAATTTTATATTGCAATGTGTTGTTGGGAGATGTTGGACGGTTCTGGTAATATTATGTAAATTGTCAGTCTCATTTAAGTGACAGGAGAGCAAGTCTCTTACTGTGTGAAAAGACTTGCTAAAGAGGATATTCATTCTCCTCCTGTCTACTTTTAGAAAGGGTGACTTGAGGTAAGGGCATTGCTATAAATTATTGTCATAATCTTAAAACAGTATAAAGGATTGTTATTCTTAATTGCTTGACAGAGAGGAATTCTTGACCCCAAGGAAATATTGTACTCATATGCTAATGCTAAAGTAGCAAGACATTAGCATATGAGTCTCTATCTGATGCCCAGTTTATCGAAGTTCTTAGAATGTAAAGTTGCGAGACATGCATGAAAAGCTGGTAGGAGAAAACATTCTTAAGAGTTGTTTCAGGGTATTGTGGCAATACAAGGGGGAGTTATTTTCATGATATTGTGGCGATACAAGGGAGATAGGGAGTAATTTAGAATTCCTGAGAAGGGAGGATGTGTCAGGAAACATTTAGCTGATTTATACCGAATGTTCTATGACTGGAAGTAGCTTCTAGCCAGTTCTCAATATGCTATGTTCACATCCAAATGGAAGTGTGGTTATTTGTCAAGGATATCAATATAAAGTGATGAATGATTGTCGGTGCTTGTATATTGAAAATTTTGGATTATTGGCTTGATGAAAAGATGATATCACACTTATGCAGGAAGAATTATTAATTTCGATACATTTATATGCTCTAAAAGCATCCAAGTTAAAGAAAAAAGTTGTGGTAGGAGTTTAGAGTTTCGTCCCATATGTACGATAAAGTAGGAAGATGAGTGCCTAACGCGTGGGATTTAAGATCTAAAGTTAAGTTTTTTCAGTCCAAGTGGTCTTGGTTTATAACTAGGTCAAGTTTCTCTAGCAATAAAAACCCTTGACAAACTGGTATTTGTATCTGAACCCATTGTGATAATCCGGCTAAGGTGGAGCAGAGTGGCATGGTTGTGTATGTGAGTTATCAGCTCTGCTTTGAGATGTGCTAAGCACGTGAAAGAGGACAATCATAAGAGTTAACTCGGGAGGTGGTTTGGTACTTTAGCCTAAGGCGGAGTCAATTACGCAAATGTTGTCTCAAAAGATTGGTTTGAGTCTGTTCCCCCCAAAAATAAGGTGGAAAATAAAGTCTCATGCAGTTGAGTGTTCTTTGAACATAAAGGCGAGGTTATCTCCAATTCTTCATGTTGCTATCGGGTGCTAGCAAGGTGGACATTATTGGTTTTATCCTTCATTCTGTTTAAAAACATCCATATCTAAGCGGAAAAGGGATGGTTGGAGTTAAGGTGTAATCCCACATCAGAAACAGAGTGAATATATAAATGCTTGATATGCGCTTGAGATTTACGACCTAATGGGTTAAGCTTTTGGGTCAGGTCGGTAGTGGTCTGTCTGTCATCAAGGCTTCTTGGGTCGGACTTGTGCTGTTATTACAGTAAACAACATAAAACCAATTTAATTGGGTCAATTCAAGGAGGTTACCTTTCTTGAGGGTTGGTGGTGAAAATGTAATGGTTTGAAGTTTTTTCGTAGTCTACTGGCCATGACACAACTCTAAAGCTAATTGGAGTTTGCTTGTAGACAGAGTGGTGTGCAATTACACTTAGAAGTTGAGGTTGTTTGTGCATACTGAAAAATTGGGTGTTCAATATTCTGGTGATATGAAGGAGAGTTCGAATTAAGGGACTCAGCAAACTGTATCCATTAAATTATGTGGCAGAATTTGATTTCTTTTAATGTGTACCAAATAGAAATAAATAGCACCACATTACATTGTTAAAATGTGGGAGCGACTTGATATGTTGACAAAGGGTGTCAAAATCTTAGAGGTATAAAGGAGAACAACTTTGATTTCCATCCGATGTCTGTTTCTGAATACATGAATGAATCTGATTATATCCTGTTTTATCAAAGTTGAATAAATAATATTGCAGTACATTCTTGGATTATGTTGAAATGAAAGATGTTATAATCTTTTGATAATTTAGGTGAGAACAGTATGGAATTATTGAAGTTGTTGGTTTGTTGGATGTATTGAAATCAATAATATCTCACGTGATTATAACACATACTTTAGAGCAGCTTGGATGACCTGAAGCACCTTGGTTATTAGTATCATAATCTTCTAGAAATATAGATGAGGGTTATTTCAAACTTTTTGACAGAATGAATACCTGAAATGGAGGATGACTGGATGAGTCACTCTCTGTCTAATATTAGAATTTTTGGCATGGCGGATATTCTAGTGATTGTTATGTGGAAACTGGAACAAGTAATACTGCTAGACATGCTTGAAATATTTGGAATTACTTGAAGTTTTGATTATAATTGTGTGATTTCTCTGGCACTAAAGGTGTTTACTTAATGAATTGTTGCATGAAATTGAATTACTTTAGAATATGACATTCTGTGTTTGAAATATTTGATGTCTATGTTAAAATTGGATCTAGTAGTATCACAATCAGCGAGTGGGGAGACCAGGACTAAAATCATTGCCATAATCTTGTGAAAGTACACAGGAGAGTATTTTAGGACATTTTTCCTCTGCCTACAATAGAGCACGTGGCAGGATTTTGATATGGTCAGAAACTGCAGCAAACTCCCAACAAATAGTGTCATTAAAAAGGAGAATGACTAAAGCACTGTTAAAATTTTCACAATATTCTGGCTTTATGAACGGGAGTAATTTCAAACATTTTGATTATGACATGGCATATTTCTCTCTCTAGTGCTCTGTCAAAACCAGTAGTAGTATTTTGATGCTTCCTCAATGGAGAAAACATTTCTAATAATTGTTGTCATAACCATCATATTGGACAATACTTTCAAATTTATTGGATATATTGATGTGATTAAACAGATGATCCATTGTATTCTCTATTTTGTACCATGTGGCATGATTGATCATCGTTATCATTGTCATCCTTTTCAAAGGGAAAGAGCATGTTAGATCACCTGCTCCTAAGTAGCAGAATGAAAAATTTAGAGAAAGGAAAGAAGAAAATTAGAGAGATGAGGAAAGAAGGGGGAAAAAAGGAAAAAGGAAAATTTAGATGATTGAAGGGGTAAAAAAAGAGAAAAAAAGGGAGGAGGAAAAGGAGTATATATCAGAAGAAATTGAGCTAGAAACACCAAAGAAATGAAAAATGAAAAAATAGGAAAAAGGAAGGAGGGAAGTTGTGCTAGAGAAAGAGCTCGTGACATATATGTTAAGCTGCAGAGCTGCACAATGGTAGTTGAAAAGGGTGGAAGGATGAAAGAGGGAAGAGATGAGGAATTAATGAAAGAAAAGAAAGGAAGAGAAGAAGCTGATAATAGGGGTATATATTTTGGAAGGAATCAAGTAAAAGAAACCAAATGAATGGAACATGAAAAATAAAAAAAGAGAGAGGATGCATAGTGTGTTCAGCTACTTTGGCAGTGACATCAACTGAGAATTTAAATTGAAATGTATATTTTTATTTATTCACCTATGTGGTTTGTTCCGAATCATATGAGGATTTATTTGAGCTTTTTCTCTACGAACTTGTTGGTTGGAGTGTTCTTCATTCCGAAAAGGGAATACTAGGATTCTACAGGGACGCAATAACAATGCTTTTATTCCTTGATTGTTTTCAGTTTGAGATTTCTTTAATATATTAGTTGTTGCTTTCTGTATGATGGCCTTTATGCTTTTTGACTAGGTTAGGGTTCCAGTCCTGAGGTTTGTTTGTCTGCTTTGTTCATTTGACTCGGTCCTACACCATTTCCTAGTTTGATTTAAAAAAAAATGGATCTTTCAACTTCAGCATAGAGATTTAATCATCTTAATTCTTGAATTTTATCAGTTTTACTGTTTTCTATTGGAAGTCTCTATTCTATTTTATGGAAATCTTGTGTTTCTACTAGAAAATTTCTCGATGAATTCTAGAAGGTTTTTTTTTATATACCCCCCAAAATCTTTGATATTTAGAAATTTACCCCCCAAATGTTTGATATGAGAAATTTACCCCCTAAATCTATAGAAATTACAAATCTACCCTCCATTTAACTTTTGAATGAAATAAAAGTGTTTTACCCATTATGTATTCCCTTCTTCCTCCTTCATTGTGCTTATATGACCTAACCCGAATTCTATCAAACCTAAAATTCTTCTCTCTCTCTCTCTCTCTCTCTCTCTCTCTCTCTCACAATCCCCTTAAACCTAAAAAGCCTCCGAATTATTTCTCAAATCCCACCCTAAGCTTCTCTTAGAATTTTTCTCAAATTACTGTGGGGGCAAATGTGAAAATGATTCGATGTGGGTTTTTGATGATAGATAAATGAAATAGAAATGTGTTTTGAGAGAAAAAAGGTGGAAAAAGAAGAATAAATAACTAGAATAGGTGATGAATCTATAGGCTTAAGTTGGGATGTAGTAGTTTATTCATTTAAATAAGGTTTCAATTTAGTCATTTTAAAAAAAATTAGGCCCCAGGTAAGAAAATCAAAAGGAATATTCTCCGTTTAATCCAAAAGGAGGGTAAAGTTTTAAGACAAAGAAGATTGGAGGGTAAATTTCTAATATAAGAGATTTTGGAGGGTAAATTTTAAATACCAAAGTTTTGGGGGGTATATATATCAAGAAAACCCATTCTGGACATTTAGTTGTTATACTAATTACTTTTTAAACTGTCTGATCCTTAATGCTCTGGCAACTTGAATATCATTCTCACCAACTTCCTGCATCTCTTTATGTCTTGTACGTGCTTTTATTAGCTGATGAATAGATGTAACAAGGGAATTTTCTGCATGTATTAGGCTTTTCTTTTATTGTCCTCTTTTCCCAGAACAAGCGGAGGGATTAGGGCGGTCAACTTGATATATCACCTGATTTTCTTCTTTTATGTAGGGTGGGGTTGTTGGGGGACTCACTAGAATGAGATTAAGATGTGGAGGGTAGTCAAAAGGCATGCAGGTGGTCATATTTGTGATGTTTAAAAAAAAATGCTCGTCTTTAAAGGTTTAGCTCATTGAGGTTTGTTTGTCATTCTCTAGTTGAATTATTCTATAAGTTCTTTTGAAATTACTTGAATTGAGATTTGACGTTGTGAGGGTTAGATGTCGAGACAGACTAAATGTGATGTGCTTCATATTGCCATCCACTTTTGGCGTGAGACATCAACATAATTACAAACCTTGAATGTAGATTTCTCTATGGGATGAATTTTGTGTTCCATTTGTCCCTTGTGGGATCTAATCCTTGTGCCTTTTCTTTTCCTACAAGCATAGAAGAGGGATTTTGTGTGTTTCTGTGTCTCTAGCACATACACTTTCGTCGTGGAGGCATGTTGTTTTAGAAACACATGTATTAGACTCAGGTGTCAGATTATGTAATGGTTGCTATACTTATGTGTTGAGTGTACATTTTAGAATTTCTTGTGTATTGCTGTGCTTTTTCGTGTCTCAACATGTGTGTCCTATAGATGTTTTTGGATGAAATGAAGGAAACTACTTTGTTTGGGGATGCTATACTTTTGTGTTGTGTGTACATCTAAGAATTTGTTGTACGTCTGTGTTCCCTCTCATGGTCAACATGTCTTTGTCCGCGTAGCATAGGAGTTTGTGAATGAAATGAAGGAAACTACTTGGTTTTTGGATTATAGTTTTGAGCCCTAATGAAATAAGGAAGATCGAAGTATTTAAGGGGGTAATTGGACATACAAAGGGAAACATGTTTTGAACATTGAAAATAAAAAGTAAATAAGAATATTTGGAAGAAGGTTGACAAGGTTAATTCGTTTGTTTTATGACAAAGTCGCAAAAATGTTGTTAAATTTTTTAGAAAACATTATCTTTATACAACTGGTGCGTAGGTGTTTGAGGTAATTCACTTGGGTGTTAGAATTTGAGGGATAGTGCATGTGGGTATTGTTAGCTCTTACGCATTGTCTCACTTGTCTGGTCTTAGTGGTGTTTTTCTTAAACATTACTCGTTGCTCCCTATATTAATTTTAAGGGCAACAACTTTCTATTATATTTTTTATTGTTTTTTAAAGAATGCTTGGGTTTCCCCCATGTTTTTCTATTCACTCTTTCTTTTTTATTTATGGACGCTAGTTGGTCGAAGATGAAATGAATGTAGGTGTTCCATATATCCAAAAAGCTACTGTACCTTTTAAGTTGTTTCTACTAATATCAGTTGTTTCTACTAGTATCATTTCCCTATTCTTATTGTTTGCTTAGTTGTCTCCTATTAAGAAGCTCGAATGTTCAACCAAATAGCTCCAAATAAGATTGATGAGACAACATAATCTGCATTATTTGAATAATTGCACGCAGAATGGACTATAGAGAGGATCCCTAACTGCCTAGACATACAAGGTCTCCCTAAATGTTTATGACAAAAATGAGCTACTTGGGAGATGCAACATAATCTGTGTTATTTGAATAATTGCATGAAGAGTGGACTATAGAGAGGATCCCTAACCGCCTGGACATACAAGGTCTCCTTAAATGTTGATGACAAAAATGAGCGACTTGGGAGATGCACATTAGATACTTTCTTTTGAATATTTTTAAATTTATACCGTATCCTAAACTATTGTGTTCACTGTTCAATTTGATCTGCAGATGTGTTTCTTTAATTTTCTCTCTTTCTTAGTGAAAAATAAGGCTCGGCTGAGGAAGAGAGATAAGACCCCGGTGAGTTCGTTTCTCTAATATAGTACGGTAACCAAGTGAGGCTAGTTAACAGGTTTAGGTTTCAATAATCTCTTTCATATAGTTTCATTTAAGTAAGAGAGTTGTTTACTTATTAAGTAAGGAGGAAATAAAGTTTTACAGTAACTGTTAATTTATATAACTTATATAATTTTTTTATAGTGTCTTGGCTATAGTGTATGTTGTTCTATTCAACCTTTGTATTAACATTTCATGTTGTAAACAAGGGATATTAGTATATACATGAGTATATATCTATGATTACATGCCCTAGGCACACATGCATATGTAATAGACCTATGTTTTCCGTATCAGATATTCCATGTACTAGTAGCATTGTGTTGTATCTTATTTTTTTAATATATATTTGGGTAATTAAATGTATCCCCTCAAAAGTTTGCCTCGATAAACACATCAACTTATATTTTATTTATCCATACCCCACCCCAAAAAAAAAAGAAAAAAGAGAAAAGAGAGAGAAAGATTAAATGGCAACTTAATGGTGTTAGTGATAGAGGCAAAAGACTATTTTGCCCTTGCACTTATTCATTTCATAGTCTGAAACTATGAATAATGGTAAGTCATTTTTTCTTTAACCTGTTAAAATGCTACTTAATTTTGATTATTTTTTTTTAAGTGCCTAGTTGCTATTGTGTCTATATTAGCTTTGATTCTTTTCCTATGTACGCTCATTATCCTAAACCTAATATGAACTTGAAAATCAAAAGTTTAATATGAAATTCAAGATCCAAAATTTTAGACCACAAGATGTTAAAATTTTAATTCAAAATAAATCATAATAAATCATAAAGTGTGTCAAAAACAAACCATAAAGCGTGTTAAAATAAATTGTAAACAGTTAATTAATTATAATAAGACGCTTAGTTATTTACTAGTCAGAACCATCCTAGCTATGTCCTTGTATCTTATAACTCAAATTTTAATTCCAAGCCATACCTATCTCCACTCCTATCTTGAACCCTAACCTAACCATTTTCTTCTTATTAAAGTCCTTGCCACTACATCAAAACTCCGAAAGTAAGGTGAGCATTAGGGATTTATATTTTAACACTCATTTGCAGAACCACAGGTCGAGTGTGCTTTTTATGGGTCGGAACCTGAACATTTCATGGTAGTGGCATATTTTGTTTTAAATTTGCTTTTTAAACGCGTGCCCGGTGAGATTTGAACCTGGATTGCTCTGATACCATATCAAAGTCCCTATCACTACATCAAAAGTCCGAAGTTAAGGTGAGGGTTAGGGATTTATAATTTAACACCTCTATATGCATGTTCCAAACTCTATCCTCACTTCTATTCCTTATATGAACTCTAATTAAGAAAAACCTAAATACTTGCATATTTCTAATTCAAATTCTGTCCATAAAAGAAGCCAATGAACTTGGCTCCGTGGTGGGTAGATTTAGGGTTTGTGGGTGGTCCTAGGTTCAAGCGGTGTTACAAGTTCAAAAAAAAAATCCTATCCAGAATTTCTAAACCCAACACTGGTTCCTACCACAAGCTCTATCTCCAATTGTATAATTTTAACCCAAGCCCTAAACCAAATTACTGAATGTGAGCCATATTTTTAGTTTATTGGAAGAACTACTTTATTAGGGTTAGAAATAAGTTTGGATTAGGATATAGAGTTAGAATTAGTATTTGGTTTTGGGCTTAGGTTAGGGAGAGGGATAGGGAGAGCATAGAGTTCCCACTTTGATTTGAATCAAGGATGGGCATAATGTTTTTAATAATCACATTATCCGTTTAATTTTATTTTTTTAGTAATTTATCTTTTTTTTTCTAGTATAACTGTATTTGCAAGAAGAGGGTTAATCTATCATTAAAAAAAATAATGTAACACTAACCAGCTTATGATCACTTTTGGATGGTCGGAGGTCAAATACTAACTGAATAAACTGTGTCAAAAAAAAAAAAAAAAAAAAAAAAACCCTCGGTTGTTGTGGGTTGGGGGTTACAAGAAAAACTGTAGGAGGGATATCTGCAGCGTGCTATTGAGGTAAGCTTTTGGTCTATTGTGTGTGTGGTTTTTTTTTTTGGGTTTGGGTTGGGTTGGGGGGGGGGGGTGAATGTAGTTTACCCTATATATTATATATGAAGTTTCCATACAATATATCCTTGTCTTGTATTTTTGAAATGTGAGAATTTGTTGTATCTGCATTGCCATGTTATGCTATCCCTTTCGATCCCTTCTTACTGCTAATAAACTACAGGCCATGGTCTCTTATTTCCATAACTGCCATGGCCAAAGGAAATTGGAGCCAACATCAGGTTGTTATATCCTGTGGAAACATTCCCATTTCAGCTCTAATGCCTGCTGTTACAATAACAAGGAGTTTAGACTCATGTGGTTCTAGTTTCAAGCTTTTTATGGCTACATCTTACACTTTCCCATTTGATATGTCATGCCAATTCAAAAGCATGACTGATTTTGGGTCCAATATTATTATCATGAAACATGGTTCAAAACTGCCTTGTTAAGAGTCAACGGCTGTCCATTATTGGGCCAAACCTACGATCAATACTTCATAATATAGAGTTCTGCTTCAGAAGTTATCCCGTTTTCGTTGTCTAGTTAGCCTGTTGCTTGAAAGCTGTCAAGTTCTCGCATTATCATTATTTTTTTCTGAGCATAGGCAAATCATTTTGATCAAAGGAATTTGGCACCAATTTTAGGTGTTAAGCAGGTTGGCAGGTGGCAGTATATCTTGGCTGAACTTACCCAATTCAGTAATATAGACTTGTGCTTCAAAACTACTCCATTTTGGTGTTATTTAGCCTGTTACTTGATAGCTGTGAAATAGCATCAATTCAAACTTCTCCTTGAATTTGACTTTCTTAAGAGTTCAATGATTTTCTAGCTGGGTTGTTAATACCTCTATCCTCGGCAGCATATATAACTAATCAAATTCACGGACTTGAATAGGGTGACTGGTCAACAGTCTTAGGATTTTTTTTTTTTTTTTACAAATGTCCTAATCAAAGTGGAAAGTTTTAACTTTTGACTTGCTGACAAGCTAGTTGCCTTCGACCCTTGAATGGACACAGCATCTCTAGCTTCAAATGGCTATTTTATCTCATTGAGGTAGATTTTTATTTTATCATTGTGCTCTGTCTTCTGTTCTTTTTGTTGGTGGGAAGGCAATGACTGTTACTCAAATAGATTCTGTTGGGTAGTTTCTCCACTTTCTCAAGATTCTGGAAGCACTAGTCAGATTTAGAAGATTTGTGGATACCTCCTCAACAAAAACAGTTTCTCTGTTAATAATGTACAGTGCAGAATGCTTAAAGTTTTCTCCCTTGCCCTCCACATAGTGCCAAATGTATGTTGCCAGCTGTGTTAAATATGAGACCGATAACTTTTACAAGTAATTCTAGGAGGCATGAGCTGGTCTTTATCCTTTGTTGGATCTTAATCTCTCATGCTGAATGCATCTCCTTGAAAGTACTTTTATGGTGTCATCATGGTTAATTATCTGAAGGCAACTAAGAGTCAGTTAAATGCTTTGAATTAACATAGGTGACGTGACTTGTTGGCTGGAAGCCTGGTGGACACAAGATGCTGCATGACACTGTGACATGAATGTGCATTCATTTCATATGTGCGCGCACCCATGCACACATATGCTTGCCTGCATGAGAGAGAGAGAGAGAGAGAGAGAGAGAGAGAGAGAGAGAGAGAGAGAGAGAGCATATATAAATAACATGAATGGACATGCCTGTGCATCAAAATGCCTATGTGCACATTCTAATGGTATGAAATACATATTGTTACAGATACATGACTCCTATCATAGGGAGTAAATCTCGGCTCTTCAATCTCTATAATTTTTAGATATATCTCACTTATGTTGACGTATTATGTTTACATCTACAGCAGGGAAAAGCTGACATCATAATCGATTGTGGGAACACAATATAATATATGTACTAGGGCTGTTGATTTTTTTTTGTAATTAGTAACAATCAAAGGTTTTTTCTTTTCTTTTCCTTTTTCCTTTTTTTTTTTTTTGGTGGTGTGTGTGTGTGTGTGGGGGGGGGGGGGGGGGGGGGGGGGGGGGGGCTCATGGGCCCCCCACCTAACTCATCCTTGTCCACATGCTCATTTTAATAATATAATGACAAAGTTACATATATGCTAAAGTTATCATATATTTTTTAAATTGCATGAATAAGCTTTGGCTCTTCAATTTCTATAAAATTATTGAATATACCTCACTTATACATTGAAGTAACTATATTTTGATGCCTGCTGTTTGGTTGCAGCAGCACTTACAACATGCACTGAAAATCTAGTGTTTGGTTGTATTTGCGTTTTTACAAACTGAATCTAGTGAAAAATCTAGTGATGCAGGTTGTAGCCCAAGAGTTGTAGTGCTTCTTCAGTTAAATTGTCCATATCACACTATCCACACACATTATCTCATCTATGACAAGTGAAGCCCTTTATGACACATTTGCATATTTCAGCAAGCACCATCATTTTCACCCAACCAACCATCAAAAAAGTATTTGCAGCAATATATAACCAAATTAAAACTTTCATTTGTATTTACAACCAAACCAAATTCCCTATTAGTAGTTGTAAACCACTTACCACAAACACTACCTACAACTGTACCGTTCACAAGCTGTAAATGCATTTAAACACCCCCACCCCCACCCCCCAAAAAAAAAAAACAAACCCACACACACACACACACACGAGAATTGGTTATGCACCACAACCTAGGAAATTTATCTAGTATATGGTTTGTTTATCCTTGTCCATTATATATCTATATGAGAATGGGATATTTCACTGATACCTATTTGTAATTGAAACCTGGATTTCTATTTTGTAACTGACATGTTACAAGATCTAGTTTTGTGTAAGAACGAGAATGGGATATTTCACTGATACATGTTTGTAGTTCACAACTCAGCAAATCAGCTCAAGAGCTAGTTTTGTGTAAGAATATTGATCCAATCTCAAAATAACCGCGTCGTGTTCAAATTGACTGGAAACATTATTTTTCCTTTCTGGATTTTCCAATTTGACTGGGAGAAATTTCGTCTTATTATCAACAATGTCGTCGTATGATGAACGCCCATTACATGAATAACTCACTTTATACTAAACCACGTTGAGTGCAACTGGAGGATATGTGCTCTTTTTTTGCAGACTTTTGCTACCGAATTGCCTTTTTACTCGTCTTTGAGTGTAAAATCTTAACTTCTCACATGCTTCTCACATATCTAAGATCTCTTATGCCTCACCTGTGTTTTTATGTGAAAATTTATGTCCTATGCCTCTTTGTGCGGATCTGTGTATATTTTTACTTTTGGGTAAATCTTACTTTGTATACGTGCATGTGCACCGTGTATGTACATCTGCATCTTTCTCTATGTGTATGTGTGTGCGCATACATACATGGAGAGGCTTTAATACTCCCAGCCCACCTATAAAAGATTGTAATGTACCAAGAGATTGGATGATTCACTTCGTTCATTTTAATCTATATGTTTTAAAAGGCTTATAAACAAAAATTCATAGGTTATGAAGTTTAATTGTTCATACATCAAGTGATTGTAATATGAATGATGTCATGTTGTCCAAAAATCTTTTATTTTGTCACCACTTAAAAATGGGTATATGATATTCAAAATTCATCATTTTTTATGTATAGAACTTTTAAGATATGTAGATCAAAATAAACATAATGGAGCATCTAATTTCATTACATATATGCATTTTTGGAGGAGGGCTAACTTGCTTAGTTATGTCCTAGGAGCAGTAAAGCCTTGCTGCATGCACACACATAGAGAGAGAGAGACTTGGCTACTTCCGAAAATATTTGAACATAATCCTTCCCACTCAAATGCTACGGCATTCAAATACAAGATCCACTTCATTGAAGTTGATCTATATTATTTAAAGTAACTAAAAATAAAAAATCAAGTATTTTGAATACTTTTTGCTTATTCATCAAGTAGCCACAAAATGAGCAGTCGAAAGTAGCTTATTACTTAAATTTATAATTTTAGACTTACAAATTCTGGATCTGATCATTTGATCATGGTCTAAACATTAAAAACCTCACACACTAATTTTTGTTAGTTTCAATATTCTACACGGTTAAACTAATCAACTCACTATTTTGGTCATTTATTTTGCGCCTACTTGATGAATAAGCAAAAAATATTTAAAACACTTATTTTTTTTATTTTTAGCTACTTTAAATAATGTAGATCAATTTTAAACGGAATGGATTTTGCATTTAAATATCATAGCATTGAATTTGAGTTGGAAGGATTTATGCTCAAATCCTTTCCAAAGGATCCAAGTTTCTATACACACATACTTGTATCATTCCGGAAGGATTCGAGGTCGAATTCTTCCCACTCAAATACAACCCTATGACATTCAAATGCAAGATTCATTCCGTTGAAGTTGATCTACATTATTTCAAGTAACTAAAAATTAAAAAAATCATGTATTTTGAATATTTTTTGCCTATCAATCAAGTAGACGTAAAATGAACGGCTGAAAATAGCATATTGCTTAGATCTACATCTTTAGACATACAAATTCTCAATCCAACAGTTTCACTGTGATCTAAATACTTAAAAACTCTCACACATCAATTTCTGTTAGATTTAAAATATTCTACACCGTTAAACTAACCAACTTTCTATTTCGGCCGTACATTTTGTGCCTACTTGATGGTCGGGTAAAAGGTATTCAAAATACATGATTTTTTTATTTTGGTTACTTGAAATAATGTAGATCAACTTCAATGGAGTGGATCTTGCATTCGTATGTCATATGGTTGTATTTGAGTGAGAATGATTCGAGCTCGAATCCTTCTGGAATGACACAAGTGTGTGTAGACTAGTGTAGTTCCGGAAGGATTCGAGTCCGGATCCTTCCCACTCAAAGACAATCATACATCATTTGAATACAAAATTCATTCCGTTGAAGTTGGTCTATATTATTTCAAGTATCTATAAATCAAAAATCAAGTATTTTAAATACTTTTTGCCCATGCATCAAGTAGGAAAAAAAACAAACGACATAAATAGTGAGTTGGTTAGTTTAACAGTGTAGAACGTTTGAAACCTAACAAAAATTGGTTTATGGGGTTTTTAAATGTTTAGATCATGATCAAAGGACCGGATTGAGAATTTATATTCCTAAAGATATAGATCTAATCAACTCATTATTTTCGGTTGTCCATTTTGCGCTGCTTGATAGATGGGCAAAAAATATTCAAAACACTTGATTTTTAATTTTTAGTTAATTTAAATAATATAGATCAACTTCAACGGAGTGGATCTTGTATTTAAATGTCGGATGTTGGTATTTGAGTGGGAAGGATTCGGGCTCGAATCCTTCCAGAACTACACAAGTCTAAATCTCTCTCTAGACTTGTGTAGTTCTGGAAGGATTCGAGCCCGAATTTTCCCCCTCAAATACAGTCATACATCATTCGAATACAAGATCCATTCCGTTGAAGTTGATCTATTTTGAGCCAGAATCCTTCCCACTCAAATTCAACCCTCTGACATTCGAATACAAAATCCACGCGTTGAAGTTGATCTATATTATTTCAAGTATGTATAAATAAAAAATTAAGTGTTTTGAATACTTTTTGTCCATCCATTAAGCGGCGCAACATGGACAACTGAAACTAGTGAGTTGATTAGATCTATATCTTTAGACATACAAATTCTCGATCCGGTCATTTGATTATGATCTGAACATTTAAAAACTCCTACAAAGCAATTTTTGTTAGGTTACAAATTCTCTCTTTCTTTATACACACACGTGTGCTTTCAAAAGGATTTGCGTCAGAATCCTTCCTACTCAAATTCAACGCTCCAACATTCGAATACAAGATCCACCCCGTTGAAGTTGATCTATATTATTTCAAATATGTATAAACTAAAAATCAACTGTTTTGAATACTTTTTACCCATCCATCAAGCGGCACAAAATGGACGGCCGAAAGTAGTGAGTTGGTTAGATTTACGTCTTTAGAC
Source organism: Agave tequilana (assembly GCA_038442645.1). Lineage (NCBI taxonomy): Eukaryota > Viridiplantae > Streptophyta > Magnoliopsida > Asparagales > Asparagaceae > Agave > Agave tequilana. Next base: position 61,501 of record JAVJIF010005703.1, on the reverse strand, counting down.
AAACAAATTCTCGATCCGGACATTTCATTATGATCTAAACATTTAAAAATCCCTACAAATCAATTTTTGTTAGGTTTCAAATGTTCTATACTGTTAAACTAACCAAATCACTATTTAGACCTTCCATTTTTCCTTACTTGATGCATGGGTAAAAAATATTTAAAACACTTGATTTTTGGTTTATAGATACTTGAAATAATGTAGATCAACTTCAACGGAATGAATCTTGTATTTGAATGTCGGATGTTGGTATTTGAATGAGAAGGATTCAACTTCAAATCTTTTTGAAAGGACATAACTCTCTCTCTCTCTCTCTCTCTCTCTCTATATATATATATATATATATATATATATATATATATATATATATATATATATATATATATATGAAAATCTTCTAGTGAGAAACTTTCTCAAAATAAGCTTCGTGAGAAAACTATATAGGAGCGATTCTGTAGATGACTCGAACTATGTATCTTGATCTACTTACTCTAGTTAGTCTATCAATAAAAAATCACGCGATTTTGAGTTTTTTTTACCAATGCATCAAATGACATCTTTATTCTACAGCGAAAGACGTTTTGTAATCACTTGTTGCTTGGCTAAAAAAGTTCAGAATCACGTAATTTTTTATTGGTAACCTAAATAAAGTATGTAGATCAATATGAACGGTTCGGATCATCCACATGATCCCTCTTTTATGTTTTTCTCACGGTCTTCGTGTGAGAGAGTTTCTCACATTAAGACTGTGTGTGTGTGTGTGTGTGTGTGTTTTAATAACTATGTGATGCAAAGTTGTTGACCTTTTCTTCTCTATCTGCAGCTGAAGGAGCAGTTTGAAATCTCATCTGACATTGAAGTCTATGCATATTCAAGCGTCGCCTTGGTGTAGTAGCATCCTTTAATGTCTGAATCAAGTAGCGTTGCCTGCTTTGAAGTTGCATTAGTGTCGTGTCTTTCATTTTGGAGCCTTGTGTATGATACTGTTGTAGACTGAGGGTGTTATCTGTGTCCGACAAGTTATATTAGCAAAATGGCGACTGGGTAATTAGCTCCCAGTTTGCTTTTTATTTTAATGTATTTTTATGTTAGGTAGGTAGCAAAGCCCCTGTTTCAATTTGAGGGGTTGCAAGAAGAAAACTTAGTTTATTTCTGTTCTTCTGTTGTATGATTACTTCTTGTGTATTGCTACTGCTTTTTGTGGTGGCCATTAAGTTCTCAGACAGAAAGTCGCTGTATCCCTGAATTTGAAGTTAATACTTGAACTTTGTCTCATTAGATGGAATGCAACAGGTGAATGATGGGAGAAGTGGCTCTGGCTAGTCTTTGGATGACTTGTGATTCTGCTGCAATTTGTGTAATTGAGTTTGCTGTTTGACAGGCTCTTGAACTTGGTTATGATGATTGGGTGGTGTTTGTGGATGCCTGCTCTTTCTGTACTGTTTGTGCATGCCATAGAGTGGATGACTAATTAGCTGTTTGGCTTACTATTCATATTGTTTTGCATATATTATATCTATGAGATGCTCATTGTAGTTATCTGAGGATCTATCAAGTTTATACTTTTCTTGGCAGCTGGTGATTTATGTGAAACTTGTGTTGTGAAATTCGAGGAAGAAGTTGCAAGCACAAGAAGGCTCCCTGAATGGTCTTTTTTTTATCCATTGTGAAAACTGTTTCGATAGTGAATGAAATGGCTGTGCTTTTTGTTGGCTTGAGCAGGGTTGTTGTCATTGTTTCATAACTTTGTGTCATGTCTCTTCAACAAAACATTGTATTGAGAAGTCTGGCTTACAAATTTTTAACAATATGGTGGTGGATATTATCAAACCTCGACACAAGGAGGTAGAAGGAAGTTAAAACGGGAATGTTCTTGAGATGGGCGGCCAGCATCATTAAATTTTATTTTGGATAAAATAATAAGATTAGAAGAAAAATACTTGTGTTAGTTGGTATGTTACAAGGTTGGGTGACTAGTCACTAATAATTTGTTGGGATAGCATAATATTTAGGGTAGAATTTGTTAATCTGAAACTAGAATTTTCATTGTTAAACTCCAAAAGTTCAAATACCAAAACATTTGTAAATTCACGTCGGAAGCTGCGATACAATCATTTTGGGTGAAGACTTGGTTCAAATAATTGGAATCTGTTTACATCTCAAGTATTCAGTCCTTGGATTTGTTTTTTTTTTTTGTTTTTTTTTTTTTTAATCTTTTTGAACAGAAGGTGTAATCTGATCTTAAACTTTGGACCTCTCATTTCTCAACCCAAATCTTTTGTAAGCGTGCATGTTGGTGAATTATGATTGGGATTGGAACTGCATATATCTTAGAATCATCATGAATGGACATTGAGCATAACATCAAATACTCTGGTACCAAACTAAGTAGTTTTCGCAAATATTATTTTTAATCCAATACTGTAGCTCCCTGGATCCAAGTCATTGTGCAACATCCTGTGACAACTTGAAGGGCTCAAGAGCTGGATTTCCTTGTTAAAGTGCCACCAAAGAAGGACTCAGTGTACTCTTCAAAGTTGAAGCCCCTGAATAAAGGCTGCTGCTCCTCATCAGTCAATGCATTAAGAGGTGCGATAGGCTCATCCTTGTGGAGGTGAGTGAAGGCTACAATTGTTAGACGGTCGGACACCGAGTTGGTCGAGACCCTGTGCTCGACGCTCTTGAACCTTCCATTGCTCAGGACCTACATCGAGCAAAGTTAGAACACCTTCACATAAATTGATAGCATAGTTTGCAGGATGCACACAAGGGTGTCATATTACCTCCAAGATGTCACCCACATTGACCACAGAAGCATTAGGAACAGGATCAACACTAAGCCAGTGGCCATCTTTCAGCACCTGAAGGCCTACCAAGTCTTGCAAAAGGATGCTGACTGCAGATGCATCTGAGTCTCTCCAAGACCTCTTCTTCTCCTTTTGTATGTTGAAGCTGGTAGCTATTCTCACCATCTCGAACGGGTCCTCAGAGTAGAGGCAGGCCCGGTCCTCCACTGGCATCTCGAAGAACTCCTTCCCCACATCATGCATCCTTTTCCGTCACATCTTTTGACACTCCATGGTTTACGATCTAAATAGCAAATTTTCACCGATGATAATGACAAACTTTTAGTTTCCTTAAAACAGAAGCTGTTTTTGTTGAAAGAAGCATAAAACTTTGGAGTGCAGAGTAAACTTTACCTGGAAAAAGCCATAATCCTCACAAGCATTTGCAACATCTGCAACTAGGGTGGATCTTGAAGGCCCTTCGACAAGATTCAAATCTATGATGGGAAGTGCATGTGGGGTGCTAGGAGAAAATTGTTGTGGCCTCTCTACCTCTGGCAATATGTAATCCTCTGTCACAGCCTGTGTATCTTACCATTGTTAGGAGCTGCTCCATTTTTTTTTTTTTTTTGGAGAATGTAAATTTTATTATCGAACCTGAATGTAAGCCAAACCGGCTATACAGTATAACCCCCCTAACTGCCAATATCTGGCTCACTATCCCATTACAATGTATCCCCACAATCCAAATCAATGTCCTATTAGTCGATTATACATTAGATCAGTCGACTAATAATGTAGTCGACTAACCCCAATTACAAGTCGACTTGAAAGTTGATCTGGATGTAGCTTTGTTCTCTGTTCTGCGCCAGTCGACTAGTCATAAAATTAGTCGACTATACCTGCACCAAGTCGACTAGGTCAGAAAGCCTAGTCGACTATATCTGCACCAAGTCGACTAACCACAAAGTTAGGAGCTGCTCCATTCCTTTGAGGTAAGCTTGATTCTCACTGATCTCCTCCATGGTCAAATTTTAAGCACAGAGTCTGCACCTTGACAACCAACTTAAAATAGTGCCTTGAAAAGTTCTCAAAGGTGAGGCTGCTCACTTTCAGCTGATGGTATTGAGTTTGTTCTTGAGCATGTTCCCATTTAGTAAATGACAATGCTAATAATTAATTTTTGTTTGATGTTACAAGTTGATACCGATGTGGAAATAGAAAATAGTTGAACTTGTTTGGTTGGTTTGTAATTTTTTTTAAACTTCTTCCACTATATCAAATAATGGGTACAACATGAACGATTCTGCCAAGCCAAACACCTAGGGGCTTGATGAACACACGAGTACAAGAATGAAGGCACACAAAACACACTTAGAAACCTCTCCACACTTACACTCAGGGCCTGTTTGGTTGTCGTAATTAGCCGTAATTCGTAAGTCGTAATTGATAAAGTCTTTTACAGTTGTAAATGAGTTACATGCATGTAAGTTTTATGGTGTTTGGTTGGTAATATAAAGTTATAAGTGGGAAAGTGTATTGTATTTTACGGTATTGGTTGTCGTAATATGTAAGTCGTAAGCGAAAAAATTGAATACAAAATTAACTATTTGATAATTTTAAAAAGTTTTAATATTGCAAATAAATATTAAAAATACTAAATATTTAAAAAAATTAATATTAACATAAAAAAATAATTCAAATTTGCATGACCACAAAATTAACTGTAACTGGACTGTAAGTGAGTAGTAATTGAGTTGCAAGTGAGTGGTAGTTGAGTTGCGCAAGTCTTTTACAAATTAAAGTCCAAACAAACGCCGTAGTTGTAACTGGGTTGTAAGTCATTTACGAATTACGGACTTTTACGCCTTTTACGGCGAAACAAAATCTCACTCTCACTTCTTTGAAGTGGAATACTCTTTTTATTTTCTCCACACACCACAAATGATGGAAATGTAGCTCTATATGTATTGGTATGTAGAGAATTCTAGAATTCTTGTTAATGCCACTTACCAAGCCCTTTTGACTTCCCAAAGCACTAGACACGCAAATTGCATGGACCTTTCATCAAAGCAAGAGCTTTGAAAACTCTCACATCATCTTGGAACAAATCTAGTCCTTTTGACTTCCATCATGGACTGGAACCCAACAATCCCAACAGTGGGGCGTTGGGGGTCATGGAATAGGGCTCTGAGTACTAAAAAGAACACCTGAAATTGAAAGACTGAATAAAGGCGACTGTGAAATTTGAACTCTCCCTTGCACTCATCTCTGGTAAACCTAAAACTGCATTAGCTATAAAGGACTCAAACAGAAAATCTGTAATCAAAAGGCAAATTAGAACTCAAAAAACTGTTCAAAGAATTTCCTTTCTTGCCACTGTTGTAACATAGCCTGAAACTTAAACAGTTCAGCATAGGCTTTACCCAGAAAAGTTTGAACAATCTCTTTGAACCATATTATCATACCAATCCACGAATTACTGTCAAGTAGATACAGCTTCCATATGCATATTGTTCCAACTACTAGACAAGAAATTTAACTTTTGCTGACTGATACATGAAGCCATTACATTGTAAGTGTGGGCATAATCTTAACCATCTAATTTATTGGAGTCAACAATCATAACCACGATATGTTGATAAAAGGAACCAGTAATTGCTAATATTGGTTCAGAATGCAAAAGCTTGAAGCCTACGCCTAGCCTTGGCTACTATAGCTAATGACTCATCGCTTGGGTTCTCCTTTGCAGCAGCAAGAGCTGCCAAGTAGTGAATTCGTGCCTCTTCCATCTTCATCATGTCTGTCTCATCGACTTGATCCTGCTTGAATCCAAAAGGAAAGTAATCAGAAATCGCGATGATGGAACTGAACATGTTTTGCTTAATTTATGTAATAAGATTTCCAGTGCTTAGTTATGGTTCCAACTACTGACAGTAAGATGCTCTTGTGAATGGGACAAAGAAGCAACCAGTTTGAGTCTTGCGTCAACCAACAAAACGATGAGGAATTTTATTGGTCGAATAGTACCACCTTTAAGTTGCAAAAGATGTTCTCATTTCAATAAGAAGATTCTTTGAGTTCTTTCTTCTCCTATAAGGATTATATCTTGCTGCTAGGTCTCAAATGAGAAATATTCTAACCTTTTTCAAAGGAGTATATGCACACTTGTCACCCAAAGTTCATGTAGGTGCATCAGGCATAAGAAATCCACTTTCAGACAAGGATACCCAAACATGTGAATCGAGCAGTGGAGATATCCAAGACCAAGATACATCAACAAAATAATTTCAGTCCTAACACTTCAAATCTGAATGAGGATCGGGCCAATCCAGACCTAACCTGAAGTTTTTTGGATTTTGATTGGGCTGAACCCATATAGGACCAGAAAAGAATCTCACATTCATCTTGAAAATGAAGACGCTTGAAAACCAAGTGGTAACATGTGACATTAGGTAGCACATCCTTCATGGCTTTATAGTTGTATTATGATATTGTCTGACAGTTCTGCTTGCTTGAATATTTGACTCCTACCAAATAAAAATTGAATAATATCTCTCCAGTTAATTCAAAGTTCTGGAATTGTTTTTTTCTAAAGTACAGAGATTTTTTTCCTCCCATTTTTTTCTTTGAATCACCCCAAATTTACATTTTGCTTTTATTTTTAGTATACCAACTTTTAGTTTTTGATTTGATTTTTAAATATATCAACTTTTAGTTTTGTTCTTAGTTCAAATAGTGATCATTCTGAAACTAAAATGACTTCACACCAAAAGTCCACTTTTACATTGGAACCAAACCCGAACCAACATTTTGCACGATCTCTATAGACCTTCTCTAATTACATTTCATGATATACTAATCACTATTAATCATGGTGCACATGTCAGTTAATCAACAGTCTCTCTTTGGGAATGCTGGATGAATGTGATTTCTAAGAAATCTAAAACAATCAATTATTTCAGTAGGATGCTCCAGCCCATGATGCCTTTAAGTAGTTAAGGAAATAGTATGATGACCAAAGTACTAGCTTGTTACGTCTTTTAAGTATTTGAACCTCCACGTGATATCTCAGTACCAACACCCCCCCCCCCCCCCTCCCCCCCAAATATATATTAACCAACTCATATGATACCCACATTCTGTGGAGAGCTGTACATCATATGCTTGCGCTTGCCATCATCATCTGTAACTTCTTAAGGTCCTTTTATCTATTTGTTAATGCTGAAATTTTTGGGTGCAAAAGTTAACGCGATTTGCTTCAATTGAAATAAACGATAACAAATTAATATACAACTTGACATCGGTGCCCATCCCCCTAGCCAGTCAAAAATAATGTATAAATTAAAAAGTCACATTCTTATGCTCGAATGCTCATTGAATTCTATACATTAAAAAAATATTTAACAACATTTGGTAGTCTAAGACAGAAATGTCCAATAAACATACAAAGAAACTACAGCCCTAACATGTGTATATCTCTATTTTCAAAATTTAAAATTCTATCCTTGTCTCAACTTTCATTTCCACTTAACCTCACCTTTTCATAAATCTTCACCTACCTCTTTCATTTTGATCTAAAATTTCAAAGTGATATGTCTAATTTTGGATATTTTTGCTCCAGGACTGAGTAATAACACAGTATCATGTAAACAAAAAAGCTGACATGTAAAGAAAAATAGCATTATGACAGAAAAATCAATAACCTCATTGCATTTCAGTATGGAGAATTTAAAATAATATCAGAATAATCAATAATATTATCATGAAATTAACAACAGTAACCAGTAACTGAGACTGACACAGGTATCTTAAGGGAAAAAACGTTGAGAGTTGGCATTTCCAAGATGAAAAAAGTATTTGAAATTTGACAGAGGGTTAAAACTCAAACATGAGCTGAGAGAGAGAGAGAGAGAGAGAGAGAGAGAGAGAGAGAGAGAGATCAAACAGAAAAGCTGGAGGTGGTATGAACACAGTATTCCCTCCTCTATATCCGTGATTCCATATTTGAATAAATTAATTAAAAAATGAAATAAGCAATTGTATATATGATACAGGAGCATAGGTGAAATATATAGTACAATATCATAACACAATGAGCTGATTGGTATATTGGTAAACACTATCTAATCTTAAAAATACAAGCAAGGTAAAAACATATCGAGGAATCCATATGCTACTTCAACTTATAAAGATAAACTTAGTTTCACTAAAGATGAACAGGAAAAAGATATTCCCACAAGCTGCTAACGCAACTTATTGGTTGCACCAAGAGACATTGACAGATAAGGCTACTAACAAGCAACAACTTTACATTAACTATCTCATATTGGCTTTTACTCCTCCAGTTATCCACCAAAGTCGTGGGATCTGTTTAAGTGCAAGTGCAAAGTGTCATACACCATCCAACTAACAGTCTCTCTCCATATTCTATTAGATGATCTCCTTTATAACCCTTGAAAAACTCAATCCTCTTTTGGCAAGATGAAGTGCACATCCACCTACAACTTCAACTATTAGTTCATTGCATCTTTCAGATGTCCCTTTTATACTTAACTAACATCCTGAATTCCTAATCCATTTCAATGTCTTGGCATCGAGTGCACCTTTACATCACGATCAATGAGGAACTGCATTCTCAAATACTTCTCATCTTGCGGAGCTCTCTTACGGTATCCAGATCCATAGAAATCTCAACTTGAGTTCTAATGTGTCATGAAGTTTTTCATCACCGAGCATAGCATTCACACAATATTATCAGCTATCTACTTCCTTACTAACTGGACAGGGAGTACCCCAAGAACGCACGATTACAGAGAAATCTGAAAGACACCTTTCATCTGCACATACAAACTGAATGGTTGATGTCATGCTTATAGTCTCCTGTCAAAAGGCTTGGGACATGGATTTTGAGGAAATACACCATCTGAGACGAAGCAATATTATACTGAGTCTCTCATATATATCCATACCCATGCCTTCTCAATCTCTAGGTCTAATCTCTTTAAAACAGTGTAGTGATCGGATTTTGATCTGCACCAGGGATCCAACACGTGTCCCATCCAAGGTTCTAAATATCAGAAATCGGGATCGTATCGGATGGGGGTTTTTCATATCGGATATCGGGTATCGGAGGAGATATCAGGGATACGCGCGCATATCGGACGTTCATATCAAATACTATATATAATGAAATATTGATAACTAAAAGTTGGTTTAAAGTCATAGATATCATCTACCTAATAAAAATGATGTAATATGCCTGCAAAGACAGCAAAAAACAATGTACATTTGCACGCAGTCGTGCGCTAAATAAGTTACTTCATATCGGGCAATATATCGGGCGATTTATCGGCCAATATTTCAAATATCAGCCGTTTTTTGTTGCAAACGATATGGCGAACGATTTCTCCATATCGTATCGGCAGCAGGCCAAAAAGGAGATATCGGACGATATCTCAGCCGACTCGACCGATATTTAAAACAGGGGTCCCATCTCAATAGAAACAATCAAAACAGATGACAAGACATGCCAGCAGAGCACCTCTCGAGCACCACTCAGCTGTTTCTGAGACCACTCCTTCTGAGGACACCACCGTCCTGAGAACTCCCATGCTTCGAGCACCTTCTCGAGCACCACTTAGTGGTTCTCGAGGCGACTCCTCCCGCTTCGAGTAAGACATCTACAACAACCGACCTCATTAATTTTCACCTTCAATTTAGCAAGCAGGACTCCCTTAATTCACAGAGTCAGTTATGCCACCAGATCATCCTACGTTTTGAACGTTGCAACGGCCCTTGTTCCAGTGCGGAGGTTACAGATGCAACAGAAATCACTCCCAATAATCACGGCATAATCCAAGCAGTTATGATGAAGAAATTCCAACATGCAAATCTTATTGTTATGGAGATTTGTAATACCTACACATTTGATTATGACGTGTAAGGTATTTATACACTTGGACTTTCATCAGGCAAGATGATCAAACCTTAGAGAATTGAATCTGTAATAGAGTGCTCTTATAATCCTTTGATTTAGTGGAATATCTCTCCTTCTCTTTGCACCATGATTTTTTTCTCTTTATGGGTTTTTCACGTAAATTCTCTAGTGTTTGCATTGTTTTACTTTCTCTCTTACAAATTGTGCAGATAAATTTCCTTGAGGAATTTACCTCTACGTCTTAGTGCTTTCATTAAGATCTGAGTCCCTGCACTCAAGATCTCTCCCCATATAACTTCCTCAAAAATCCTCTTCCAGATCAACGATGGCCCCACGAAAGCAAATCGCCAACGATGCAACTTTCATAGGCAAGACCATCTCAACCACTAGGGGCAAAGCCTTCCTACCAACCAGCTATCAACGGCCTAACGAGGACACCAGCTCCATCTCACTGGAGGAACTTTCCGCCGATTGCCACCATCTCAACAACGAGAAGATCAACTCCGTCAGATGCTCTACGAGATGAGAGCAAATGAAGGAACAACAATTGCAATCTGATCGTAAGCAGGAACAGATGATGTTTGACCATGAGAATATCATCCAAGAACAAGAGGAGCTGAAACTACTCAATCAACAGCTCCAGACCCAAGTTGCAGCCCTCCAGAACAACTCTACGCAAATAGAAGGCGACCCCGAGAGCAACAGATCTCGAATATCCATGCCCTCGATGAACTGATCCAGAAACGGATCATGGAGGCCAAGCTGTCTCAGCACGTAATCCCAACTACTCACATCCACAACTCCCTCTCTCCAAAAATATCCAGGAGTGTGAATTTTCGAGGAAATTCTCGACTCCCACCTTCGACAACTACTCAGGAGTGAGCGATCCAGTTCAACACGTCCGACACTTCCGAGACAAAATGGTAATCTACTCTCGCAATGCCCCGGCATGTGCCTTACCTTTCCATCCAGCCTGAAGGGAGTGAAATCAGATTGGTTCTACTTCCTACCACCGTGCTCCTTCAACAACTTCTCGGAGGTCTCTGAAACCTCTCTCACGGTATGTCTCTCGCCCAGAAGCAAAGAGAAACATCCATCACCTCCTCCCGTCAATATGAGGCCGAGAGACAGCCTCAAGTCATACATCAACTTCTTCCAGAACCACCAGACCAAAGTCTCCAACTGTGGTGAAGAGGTATACACACTCGTATTCATCAACAGGCTGTAGGCCACTAACCCCCTGTACAAACACCTCCTGAAGCACGTCGCCAAGATAATCGAGGTCCTTTCCCGAGCTCAACCTTACATCCAGTTAGAAGTGATGAAGGCTTACTCCAATCACTCCGCGAAACCAAGCAATGGTGGAGGAAAGTCGAAATTCACTCATGAAACTTCCGACCACGCTCAAGACCCGCAACGAGGGCAACCTCCTTACAAGAAACAGGTGCTCCCTATCCTCCCACCATGTCCACTCTGGTAGAACACTTCACTCTATTAAAGCTCCCGATCAACGAAGTCCTCAACACCTTCAAAGATCAGTCTGGGCCATATGCTCGAAACCGATCCGGCACAATCCCTCACTTCTCGGGTCGAAAGAATACTACTCCTACCACAAATGTAAAGGGCACCAAATCATCCATTGTTGGGCCCTCCGACAGTACATGAAAGAGCTCATCCAACATGGCTTCCTTAAAAAGTATGTCCTCGCTCCCGAGATAATTTCCAGACAGCTAAACACTCAACCTCCTTAGGAGCACAACCTGATCGCCCAGTACAAGACGATCGACTGATTACCCGAATTTCATTTCATACATTGTGTATTTCCTTCCAATCCTAGCCTTATATTGCATTTTTGAAAAAAAATATTATTTTATACTCCTAACCTTTACAGTACATCTCTCCGTCCATACGCCTCGCTGATGGGATTTTCCCCACTCGGAGGCGGCTACTAGAACCCCCACTAATGGAATTTTTCCTACTCGGGAGGTGGTTACGACATCCATCCATCCACATGCCCCGCTAATGGGGATTTCTCCCACTTGGAGGCGAAAATATGATCCCTCCGCTGCTGGGATTTTCCCCACTCGGATGATCGTGTTTGTACACTCTGCTGATGGGATTTCCCACCCGAAAATGTCGATACAGACTTGCCCACAGGCCTCTCTCGGTTGTCCTACGGGAGCCGAAACCCTCCATTGTGGAATTGCCCCTACTAAGAGTTCACCACTCTGCCGAGGAATTTCCCCCTCTCAGATCCCTGTCTATCGTTCCGCTAATGGGATTGCTCCCCACTCGGAGCACAGACACTGGCCTACGAGCTTCCCTCATCTGAACCTATGGGTGGATGAACCTCCGACAGTTTCCCTCTATATGATTCCTTTCATATTCCGATGATTGGATTTCCCCCACTAGGGAGACAACTCCATTGATGGGATTTCCCCTACGCGAGAAGACAACTCCGCTGATGATTTTACTCTCATGTTGGAGGTACTGCATTGTCGCAAGATAGGGGTCCTTATCCGGACAGATGCATCCAATTTGTTGATGGGTGATACCCCCACTTCAGACCATTTTTTGCAGGTACAACAGGACTATGGATACATACGACACAACGTATATTTATGAGGCTTTCCTTATTTGGATTATCCTCTCGATGTATAAGTCTCGTATGATCATAACTCCAATTATTTCCCGAGAACGAAAACCTCAGATGGGATTTTTCCCACTCGGAGGCGACAACACAGGCTCCTTTACGTCCCTTCAAGACACTCCGCTTTGGGATTTTCCCACTCGGAGACCAGACTCTGTTGCAGGGATTTTCCCATCCTAAGAGGCCCAACTTCACAGCTCTGTTGATGAGATTTTCCCCACCCGGAAGCGAATGCGAACCTAACTCCGTTGTAGGGATTTTCCCTCTCGGAGGCTCAACTTTGCAGCTGGGATTTCCCCACTCAGGGGCAAAAATTTTCAAGTACCGTTGTGAGACTAACACCCACTCGAGAACTACACGCTGCCAGTACCAAGTACCTTGGAGTCAAAACAAACTCTCCGAGCTGACATCCAATTCTAAACAAAGTAATGGTAAAACAAACCGGCAAGATCCAAACAACATTTCTATTTCAAAAATTAATGCTTTTATTATAAAATTTTCTGATTACATCCATTCAAATACACACTTGGTTACATCCAACAAGAGTATACAAGCTCCATTACTCATTTGTGTTTGCTTTTTGAAAGAAAATACAAATAACTTGCACATACTAATACAGACTTGGCGAATAACTTCCCGATGATGAAGCAAAAAAAGAACTGCCCGTCGGGGAAAGCTTCGCACGGGCGCGATCCTACTGTTCACGCCACCTTTGTCAGATCCCGAGGAAAGCGCAGGAAGATTTCTGTACAAAAATAAGAGATTCTCCCGATGAAGAATCTCCTCTCCGACCAGAACACGCCTCCAAGGAAGCCAGAAGGACTCTTCCGGGATGTACAAGACAATGTGGCATCACATTACTGACCCTCCATCCTCAGCAAGAAACTCCCAAAGGAGGAATGCTTCATCGGTGGCATCCCAGGGCACCCCCATACTCGCCTTAAGAGAAGTATCACCAAGAGCAAGAGCGACAAGATCTAGGTAGAAGTGAAGACTGCAAGACATGAAAGAAGACAGTGGAATCAGTTCCACCTCCACTATTTTCCAGGACAATCCCCACCATGCCTCATCCACCACCAGGAGGGAAGATCTCAGAGCACTAAACTAAGAACTTGATTTGGCTCGATCGGACATCGGATGAGCAAACCAAGTCAATGCATGAACCCTCTCGATCTTCCCTGACAACAGGATCTTATCGTGAAAACTGATATTTTGTGACAAGATCATTGCGAAGACTGATGTATTGCGGCAGCCATTTTCACCATCTTCATCCTCTCCCTCTCTTTCCTCCATCAGACGTAGAATAAGAATGACATCGCTATCTACTCGAACAAGAGGTTTGGGGGTAAGAAACTCTTGAGAAGATGACAACCTTCTTCCAGGATCCACCCCATTTTGTAGATGGAGGAACCAGATCACCTCCTATTCAAATTCTCAACCACCCCCAAAGAGTCGGTTTGTATTCCGAAATTTACGGCATGTCAAAACAGCCATATATGATCTGCCTCTGCTACATGATCTCATTCATCATGACGCTAGGATCTCGATCATTAATTTGTCAGCTGTCCTCACCCACTTCAACTTCCAAGAAAGCTCAGAGTACGGAAAGTCATCTCAACCGCTCTCCTTCGAAGTGCAAAGGACGCCACGACTTCTCAAACCAGAGGAGAGATCGGTCCACTCCCCTCCTCTCTCTGGAACTCAGAGAAGGAGGCGAAGGTAAGTAGTAGTCAGATTTTGATCTGCAGCAGAATCGCGACATGTGTCTCACCTCATCAGGAACGCCCGAAACAGACGATAAGACATGCCAGCAGAGCACCTTCCTGAGCACCACTCCGCCGTTCTCGAGACCACTCCTCCTTCCAAGGATACCACCACCCCGAGAACTCTCATGCTCCGAGCATCTTCCCGAGCACCACCCAGCTGTTTCTGAGGCCACTCCTCCCGCTCTGAGCAAGATATCTACAACAATTGATCTCATTGATTTTCACCTTCAATTCAGCAAGCAGGACTCACTTAATTCACATAGTCATGCCGCCAGATCCTCTCACATTTTGAAAGTTGCAACACCCTGCTCCAGCTTGGACGATTACAGGTGGCAGCAAAAATCGCTCTCAATAATCACAGGCATAATCCGAGCAGTTATGATGAAGAAATTCCAATGTGCAAATCTTACTGTTATGGAGATTCATAATATCTATACCTTTGGTTAGACGTGCAGGGTATTTATACACTTGGACCTCCATCAAGTAAGAGGATCAAACCCTAGAGAATTGAATATGTAATACAATACTGAGAACTTCTCGTAATCCCTTTGATTTAGTTGAATCTCTCTTTGCACCGTGATCTTTCTCCTCTGTGTGTTTGTCACGTAAATTCTCTGGTATATGCATTATTTTACTTTCTCTCTTACAAATTGAGTGTAGATAAATTCGCCGAGGAATTTATCTCTACAAACAGCAAGCCACCCCCCAAGATCATGGAACATCTTATTATTCAAATCATGAAAACCTTAAAATATAAGAGTATAACTTGTGTAGTTAGAAACTATGCACAAGCTCAACAATTGTAGTCAATAGATTGTTTAGTTAAAACCTAGAGATGCATGGGAACACGGCTGATGCAACACATCTTCGAAGATAAAATATTAAATTGGCAATGAATTGATGACTTTTTTCCCCATCCACGCGAATTTTCAAAGATTCTACTAGACGAAGGAGCACATCCAAGTTTCAAGCTATGCATGGTACCTTCAAAAGTAGTGCATTTATTTAATTTGCAGTTGCATACTTCTATATTTAGCATTTTTATTGTGTCAAAATATTTGTTTGGTGCTATCCATACTGTAATCTCAACTTGCATTATGTACCGCTACAAAGATGAGCTTTATTTTTTTAAGGGAAAAGGAATGTTGAGCTTACTATTGGTGTAGGCTGTTCAAAATAATGAAAAGAAGAGATCTTATCATCAGGGTGTGCAGCCGAACTAGTCTTCGACAGTTTTTCAAATATCTGCATTAGTGCAGTGATCTCTAAGTCCATAGAGACAAACTCATCTTGAAGTTCCTCAACTTTTCTATTCGACATCTTCGCCTCCCACTCTAATTTCTCCAGAGCTGCTTGCTTGTCAGCAAGCTTAATCTGCAGAATAAACACAACAAAGTTATTTCCAACAAGTAGTCCAATAGTTGTATGAGGTAAGTGAATGTGCAATGACAAGAGTTAGATGTCATGCAAATTTCAAGTGTTAAGTTTCAATTAGGTGGTAGCATATAGAGAAGGCATGCCAGTTTTTATGTGCTAATAAAATAAAGACGAGAACCACCGAAATGGATAGGAAAGCCTGAACATAATACTACAGGCTTTCAAGCCATCTATCTCATTAATTACCACGAAATGGGCAGTGAAATTTCAACACAATACTATTGTTAAGGAACCACATCTTGCAATAACCTAAAAGTGCTGAGGCGGGAAAAAAAGAACTTTATGCACTTAAATAATTGTAATATTCAAACCTATAAACAGGCATAAGAGTTTAGTAATTAGGTCATGAATATATAGAAACCCTGGAAGCCAAGGAGCCAGATATGCTAGGCTAATTAAGGTATGACAATAGAACCTCTTGTTTAGCAATAAAGTTTGATGGGGAACTAACAAACTAATTATCTTTAATTAAAACCAACGCGTTGAGATTATTCAAATCAAAGGCCAGTAATCTGTGTTAATCATATTGAACATATCATGTAATAACAGCTTCTCATTTTCCCTGTAACTTTATCAATGTCTCAACAAACTTCATACTAATTAGTAAATTATTTTAAATTGAGACTATTCCAGATGATCTTTCATTTATTCAATTTATCAAAATTCAGATGAAACGTGAGAAAATAGGAACAGTCTCTGAATATACCTTTGCATTGTATAATTCTGAGTTAGCTGATTTTATCAACGCTTCCTTCTGTGCAAGCTGGCGCTTCAATTCATTAACTGAAGCATAAGCTGCATTCATTTGCTTTACTGAGTCTTCTGCGGATTTCAGCGCTTCCTCTTTCAACAATAGGGTCCTCTGGAGGTTATCTACCTGTTCCCTCAACAAAGTCAGTTCAAACCTATCCTTTTGAACATTCTTTGCTTCTCTAGATGAGAAATTTGAGAAATCATCCGCAGCGCCATCTTGGTTAACCTGTTGGTTCCCAATATCCCTTTGTTTCCTAGCAGAAACAGTTTTTCTACCTCTGGAATCAGAAACCTGAAAAATCCAATCTCAAAAATGTTTCTACCATTGGAAAGCACTTGAAGAAGAGTAAACTACATTTAGAAAATAGTAATGTGTGGGTAGTTAGGAATCCTGAGAGCAGTATATTTGGTTAATTAGGAATCTGAGCACTAATTTGAGCAGTATACTATTTGACTTTCAGGATTCTGACAAATAGAAAGTGGGACAGTACTTGATTAGCCAAAATTATTCATTAAATTTTGGTAAAGGATATAAATTGTAGCCAGTAACAAACACTGTAATCGTTAATTAAGTTAGGCATTATGAGGTCTTTTTTTTCTCAAAATTGAGCTGATAAAATCTCAATCACCAGCTTCCCAAATTTCAGATGGGCCTACCCGAAATCGATTCTTCTGTGGAATTGCGCAATTTATGTTGAACTTCGGAATGCCAGGGGTTTTGCTTTTAGTCAAGTATTGTCATATTTAATTACCAAATAAGGGGGAAACAGATTTTGCATTCACCAACATCAAAATCCTACTCTTTATATCAAAAAACATTGAAAGATAGCTGATCTAGATGAAAGAATTGTAAGCTTAATACATATAAAATTAAATTTTTTTCATGTATAGTAAATTAGTAATAAAACTGAGCAAGAACAATTTGCACATTCCAAAATATACCAAATTTTATAAATCTCTCACCTTCCTCAGCTGGGCAGGAGTGGGAGTGTAGACCATCGATGCCCTCCTAGTAAAATACGAGTTTGCCCTCCTATCCTATAAATCCACACACACAAAAGATCCACTTACATAATTAAACAACCCAAAAAAAGGGGGGGAAAGAGAAAAAATGATATTTTTTCACCACAAATTGATCAGTTGTAAGTAACTGACCATGAGGGACTCGACGAGGGGGACCATTTCGACGAGGTTCTTGAGGAGGACTCGGTCGACATTGCCCCCATTACCGGGGGCAATTTCGGAAGAGGAAGAGGACGTGGCCGACGAGGCGGGGTGTCGGCCTCCAGCGGCAGTCGCGAAGTTGCCGTGATCCTGCGGATCACCGAAGGTGCAGCGGTTCTCCAGCATGGCCGGTGATCTAGGAGAGAAAGAGGCAAGAGGGGTATAATGGGAATTTGGAGGAGAGAGAAAGAGAGAAAGAGAGAAAGGGCGGAGACTTGAGAGGATTTCTTAGAATTGAGAGGACTGATGTGCTTTCTTTCTTTTGGGGGAGGGAGAGAGTAACGGTTAGAAGAGAAAATTAGGAGTGCCACTGTTTTGAGCTTGATTTAGGAATGGCTAAGGGGATGTATCGGGTTGGTTTGTCTAGTTAGCCCAATAAATTCGTTACGAGACGGGTTTAATCTATCTCGTAACGAATTCAACTAGACAAATTAAATAATCAGGGAATGAATTGGATCGCTTGACCAGATTCGTTACTCAGATTCATCGAGACGGGTCCAACCGTTTGGATTTTATGTTATTTTTTTGAAATTTTGAATTTCCTACAATGGCAATTATTTTAGCGGTTGAGGGTTAAAAAATAAAAAAATAATATAAGGGTCCGAAACTATGTTTCCCTTCTCGCAGATATATAATAACAAAGGACTTAGAAAAAGAAGAAACGGTCGGGGAAAATTTTCCCCGACCTGATTTGTGTCGTGATTCGTCACGGAACCCGTATCCATACGGGACAAATGCAGGTTGGACCCGTATTCACATTGTGCGACTCATACGAGTCGCAGAGGGCAATTCGGGGCGGGTCGACCCGACCCGATAGCCACCCCTAATTAAGGCGAGCCTGCGGATCGAGGGATTTGGTGGTCCTTTTCGATGGACAACAATACCCGATCGGGCATTCATGAATAAGTTCGGTTGCTTGTGTTAGGCAATTGAGCCTTGGCTTATGCAGAGGTAATTATTTAAATTTTTTTGCTTGAATTATATTATGAAACTAAGAGAAATTTGAGAGGAATGAGAGGGAAAAGTCAAGAGAAATTGTTCTCAAACTTGTGTGTATTTCATTCTTATTTGTAATCTCTATTTATAGGCAGGTAAAAGCAGAGATCATAAGGAGGAAGATGGAGAGGCCATTCACTATCTCATGCATTCACAATATGTCTTACAAGGGAGAAGTGAATATGTCATTTACTAACTCATGCATTCATAACAAGCGTACAAAGAAGAATGTGAAGAGGTATGGTGGTCATCCATTATTTTATGTATTTACAACATTCCCCTTAGATGTCCACCATCCATGAATAAGTCTCGTTAAAAATCTCGCCAGTAAAACCCAGTGGGACAAAACCTGGACTACGGAAAGAGTACATATTCATATGCACCTAGTGAGCGTGTGACACTGCCTCGTTAAAATCTTGCCAAGAAAATCCAGTGGGATAAAAACTTGGACAAAAGAAAAGAGTACAATATGTAGACCTACTGATGACACACTCCCGCTGATGAGATAAATTCATGTAACATCTCTGAGGCGGCGCATTCCAATTTTATATACTAGCTTCTTAAATGTCGATGTTGGTAATGCTTTTGTGAATAAATTTGCCAGATTGTTGCTTGACTGTATTTGATGATTATCAACATTGCCTCTCTTATAGAGCTCATGTGCGTAAAAGAACTTCGGTGATATGTGTTTGACACCATTCTAGTGTCTCCGAGTTAGGGTAGAACAATATCTTGCTAATAGATTGACTGAAAATACAATGTCTGATCGTGTACAATTTTCAAGATATGTAAGAGCACCAATTTCCCTAAGAGACGGTACTTCAGGACAAAAAGCTCTTCACCCTCTTCAGGAGGACATAAATGATGTTTTATTTTCAATCAAGTGATCATACAATCATCAGAAATATTAATTGATGAGCTTTATCTATAAAAACCCTTCAAGATTTTTTTCGATGCACATTTTTTAATGAAGAAAAATTTCTTCTCGAAAATGCTCAATATTTAGTTCAAGACAAAATTTTGTTTTTTCCAAAATCTTTCATTTCAATCCTCTTTTTCAAAATAAATGACAATTTTTGTAAGCTCTTCCGGAGCCCCCATGAGATTAAAATTATCAGCATATACTGCTATTACAAAAAATCAATTTCTGATTTCCTCATGAATATACATGGACAGATGGGATTATTCACATATATCTCTTTTAATAAGTATTCACTAAGACAATTGTATCACATGCGCCAGGATTATTTTAATCTTTACAAGATTCATTGTGACTTAGTTGAGTATAGATTATGAGACTTGAATTATATTCTTCAAGAATCTTGAATCCTTCAGGGATCTTCATATATATATCATTATCTAATGACCCATATAAATATGCTGGAGCTACATCCATATGATGCATGTTTAGTCTTTTTAAGACTACCAAAGTATCAAAAACTTAAGAGTAAAAACATCTATAACAAGAGAGTATGTTTCTTTGTAATTAATTTCAGGTCCCTATAGGAAATCTTGTGGTATAAGTCGAGCTTTTTATCTTACAATCTCATTATTTTTATTAGTTTTTCAAATAAATATCTATTTGTATAGGCTTTATATTCTCAGGCATCTGGACTACAGGTTCAAATACTTTACATTTTGTTAAGAGTCTAATTCTTCCTGTATTGCATTTTTCCATTTTGGCCAATCATGTCTACATCGACACTCTTTGATGGTTTGTAGTTCAGGATCCTCATCACTTCTGGTGATTTCAAGTGCTATTATGAAGGCAAATATATCATCAGCAATAACATTATTTCTGTACCATATATCTCCAGTTGATATATAATTGATTGATGTCTTCTTATTTTCAGGTTCCTACGTCTCTTTAGGGACTATTAATTGTATTGCATGCTTTTGTTGTATATACTCTCCTAGAGTACCCATTTCTATTACCTTCTTCTATTTCGGGACTCTTCCAGAGTTTCCTTATTTAATTCTTGTAACCTTCTCTTCCAGAGAATCGTGTCTGTTGTATCGACTATTTTTGGTTCAGAGTCCTCATTATCTATTACATTATCTAGAGCGATCGTATATGCAAAGGCATTATCAGCAATAATTTTCTTTCTATCCCAGCTTTATGTTGTACTCATATAATTGAAAGAAATTTTTTCAGATGTATGCGCTTCTTCATGTGTATGTGCCTCTTTGGGGGCTATTTCTTCATTAATTAATTATAAACTGATCAGTTATTTTCTTTTAAATATTACCTTTTGAAATTTATCCTTCCCATGTTCTTTTCTTTCAGGAATGTTTATCTTTTGAATCAACATAATTACCACGCTTCAGGCATATTTTTGAAGTATTATCAAGTTATCTTTCAGAGATATCAATTTGAGCTGGAGTATTTTTAGCCAATATATGAGATTTTGTTATTTCTTTGTATCAGTAAATACATCAGATAACGGTTTGTAATTCTTTGCAAATGAATAATTTTTTGAACTTTGAGTTCACTTTAATTTGTACATTGGTCAAGATGAGACAATGATGATGCATTTCATGTAATTAAACACTATTTTTTCGGAAACGCCACTTCTCTGCCTTTAACGGCGGAAAAATTATCTCATCAAAATGGCAAATGCAAAGCATGCCATGAATACATCACCCCAATATAAATTCCAATTATGAGTAAGCCAATATAAACACAATCATTATATAAAAGAATCTTCTGGTTCTTCAATGAATGATTATGTTCAATTATTCGACGCATCATTGTTGACATCGAATAACCAAGTCGATCATATCAATGCATAAATTTGGATTATTGAACTTCGGGTTTATCATGATATTTAATTCTACTGCCATTATTTTTTGTAAAATATAATTCATATGAGAAAGCTGAGAGTTTTTCTACTACATGCTTCTGACATGAAGTAATAGAAATAAAACAGAGATATTACTTATCCCATTATTCATAATTTCAATATAAAGCCAATTATGGCATACACTCTTAAAACTGAGCAGATTTCATTTGAATCTGTTATAATACAATGCATCTTTAACATAATATTAGTTTCTCCAGGTAGCGTTACAATTGCTCTTTCAGAATCTTCAATTAAATTTGTACTATCTGAAATTGTATTGATATTGGCTTTTGCTAAATTTAGATTCAAGAGATATTTCTTATCCCAAAAAATGATATGCATCATTGCACTATCAATCAGACAGACATCTTTATCATATATCTTATAATTGCTTAATACATTGAAATCCGTGCTTCTTCTTGCATATATGAATTGGTGCATGATGCATAATCATATCAAATTAAGTAAAAATACATGTATCATATAGAGAATACCTCAGATATATACGTGTCTATTATTAATACACCAATATAACTCAAATATTACACAAGCATGCACAAAGTTGAATAAATAATTGATCTCATCAAATACAAGCTTGTAAAATATTTGATATAGTGCAATAAAGCATGAATGGATATGCATAATATGCACAACTCATTGATTCACATATACTAATAAAAGGATAAAATCAATTAAAGTATGTACATATATAAGAATACTTGAATGACTAAAACTAAATAGAGGTACACGAGAGATACTAGTGCATTCATACCATAAAAATATTGCAAATACTTATTCAAAGTATAAAAAAAATCACACATATTTCATCATACTCAAATGTGTTACATATCACATACTTCTACATATGCCCATATATCAAGCGTGTATAAATGATA
This sequence comes from Agave tequilana, assembly GCA_038442645.1. Classification (NCBI taxonomy): domain Eukaryota; kingdom Viridiplantae; phylum Streptophyta; class Magnoliopsida; order Asparagales; family Asparagaceae; genus Agave; species Agave tequilana. Next base: position 39,210 of record JAVJIF010005703.1, on the reverse strand, counting down.
AACTAGTATCCATGCATATATATGAATCATTAATAGCGAGTATATGCTTAATATTGAAAATATTAATTTAAACTCATTCATGTGAAGCAATTAAAAAAAAATTATGAATGAATGAGGTGCACATAAGCATATAAATATATTAAAATTAGAGAGTTACAAATTATTACATGAATGCAGCAAATCATAATTCAAGTAGTTTGTACAATCTAATTTAAAAAGGATAAGGCTAATAAATATGCTCTAATAGCATTTGGACTCAATTCATTACTTTTTTTTTAAGTTTTGGCTATACATGAATATATGTAAAATAGATTCATAACAATAAAAAAAAATCTCAAAGTAGAATTAACCATCAATATACAATAAAAGTCTATAACTTCATCATCAAAATTATCATTTGTCAATGTGATATATATATACATCATAAGAAATCACAAATTAAATAAGAGAAGATCACATAAAAAAAATCATGAAAGTTCACATAAAATTTGAAAATAAATGTAACATAAAGTTTTCTTTAAAACTTGTTAAACTATTATATCCAAGAATTTATTGAGCATGTACTAATTACCTTTAAATATGACAAAAACATCTATTGATTTATTTTTTTGATCACCAAAAATATCATCAAAATCAGTGTAGTTATTTCTTTTTTTTCTTTTTTCCTTAATGCATGCTCGATATAAGTTGACAAGGTGCCTTGCAGTATGACATGTACGGGACCAATGACCTTTTATGTCACACCTATAGAAAGCTTCATCATTTTTCTTTTCAGCACTAACTTGCAACCCTTTTTTTTCCTCTTTGATTTTCCCCATTGTTGTTCCACTTCTGGTGGTAGGGTGCGGCTCTCTTCATTTAACCATGATTATAGTCACCTTAATTTTTAGAGTTAAATTAGTCACGATCATGATCAAGAACACGCCCAAAATTGCTTGCATTCACTTCAGAAAATGTTGTACTTACATTCACTTCAGAAAATAAGGCACTCACATTCACTTCATAAAATAATTTTGAGTTGGTTGGATGAGATTGATGGTTTTTCATCAAAAGCTCATTATCTTGTGCAGCAACTAGAAGGTATAAAATATGCTGAGAATATTTGTTAAATCTTTCATGGTATTGCTGCTGCAGGAGTATATTGGATACATGAAAAAATGGTGAATAATTTGTTTTTACAATTAATTCTAAGATGTTCAAATTAGAAATCAAATAGAAAGATATATAGTCGAAACTACATGTTCGAGTTAATTTAGGGCTTCAGGCTCTAAAATTATGTCTTAATTTAGAACTTCGGGTTCTATAGTTTTTTAGAACTTTAGGTTCAAATCTTTATGTTGTGAACTTCATATTCATATATGAATTAAGAAAATTATTTTTTATAAAAAAATATTAGACATATTTTGAGAACAAATGCTATTTCAAATCATGATATAGACCTGACAAGTTAGAGATAAGTACGGTTAGAGCACTATAAACTTCAAGTAATATCTACACATTCAAATATTAGTAAGACAATTGGATCAAAGAAAATAAAAATAGGAAGAATAAGTATATCAACACCGAGAACCACAATCATGCAAGTACCTCAGTTAGGAACAAGAGAATCGTGTTGATAACGTATTTTGAAACTAAGAGAAATTTTAGAAGAATGAGAGAGAAAAGCCAAGAGAAATTGTTCTCAACTTGTGTGTATTTTATTCTTCTTTGTAACCTCTATTTATAAGGATGTGGAAGCATAGATTATAAGGAGGAAGATGGAGGGGCCGCCCACTGTCTCATGTATTCACAATATGTATTTATAAGGAAGAAGGTGAGTAGGCCATCCACTAATTCATGTATTCAAAACATGCATTTATAAGGAAGAATGCGAAGAGGTATGGTAGTCATCTACTATTTTATGTATTTACAACAAATTATATATTTTAATTTTCTTTTCCTTTCAATTAGTTGAAACATATGATTCTAAGAGCTAAGTCAGATATTATGTTAATATCTTAGAATCCTTTTATTTAATTTAACTTTAGAATACAAATTGAGAGTTAAGGATTGACATTAGGGTTGGGCAAATCTTTTAGAACAACATAATTCATGTTTGTAGTTAAGTAGAAAAAAATATTTTTTTTTTTATGTTGTCCTAGTTGGGGGTGGGGGGATTTTCAATGTGTTTTAAACAAGATCAACATATTTTTTCTATTTTTAAAAAGAATTTTTTTGTTATCTTTTAGTTAATTGTTTGTGTTACTTTTGTTTTAATATATATTTTTTTATTTTAGATGTAGTTTAGTCATAAAACTTTATTAGTAAATTTGTATACACCAAACAATCTAAAAGAGATGGATTTAGATATTTTGGGAAATATTTAAAAGTAAATAAATCCACCAGTTCAAACTCAAGTATATTTTACACCCAAAGTGTCTAAAAGTAGAAGTCAAGTAAATTTGAGTTGTCCCGTGAATGGCTCAGTGGTGGTCCAGGGTCAGTTAGAGCACAAGCTCCCCCCATGTTCATTGATTTCAGCCTCGTGCCAACGAGATTTGCTCCCCGACGGTCGCCTGTGAATCCCGTTGGATGAGTTAATTAGCACAAAAAATGTAAATTTGAGTTCCTTACAAGTAGGCACAAAAAAATAGACGGTGAGTATAGCATATTGTGTGCTTATAATTTGGGAAGTACAAATTGATCAAGATTAAAATACTTCAATACCTTCACACGCTATCTTTATCTTATTTTTTAAAAAAACATTTTAGATCATTAAAACTAATAATTAGTTACTTTCCACCATTCTTTTGTGCCCCTTGATTAATAGACATATAAGCTTAAGTCTTTGTTTACCTATTTTTATATTTTTGAAGTGGCATAGTTTGCTTTCAGGTCCTTTCGGAAATGGATAAGTCTAAACCAAATCGGATTAGAAAAAGTTTATTCTTGGTTCTCGCCTGTTTGGTTAAGGGTGGAAGTGAGGAAGTGAAGAAGTGAGGAAGTGGTAATAGTTCCCTTTGGAACTTGAGAATGGTTAGTAAGTTTTCTGGTGTTTGGATGTTTTTGGGAAGTGTGGTTTGGAAAATGTTATGCCTTTTCCGGTGTTTGGATGGTAATGTGGAAGTGAAAGTGGAAAAGTTGACTACAAAGTTGACCGCAAAATAATATTAAATTAAAAATTAATTAAGAAAATAAAATTAGACTGTAATTAGAATGCAAGTGAGATTTACATGAACAAAAAATTAACTGTTTTGTGCTACAACTTATTACAAATGAGATTTACATAACCACAAAATTAACTGCAGCACTCTGGAAGTGAGGAAAACGTTGTGTAAAAGAGAAAAGAGAGAAGTAAAAGAACTTTTTTTATTTTCCTTTTCCGGTGTTTGGATGAACAGCGGAAATGAGAAAAGACACTTCCCACTTCCTCACTTCCACCCAGTTCCTTGAATCCAAACAGCCCCGAAGAAAGGGGAAACAAATTGCTTGCAGAAGGTGCCTACGTCATGGTGATTCCCTTTCCCCCCTTATGTTCGTAGCCAATGGAATCAATCTTATGATCAACCATTGTCGCGACAAGGGCTTGTTGTAAGGGTTAGGGTCACCCTCCCAAAACTGTATTGTTAATCCGCAATATGAAGATGATAGGGTACTTTTTGGTTAAGCCAAAGCTATGACGCTTAAATGGATTATTTATTATTTTGAGATGTGGTTTAGACTCAAGATTAACTCCTGTGAAAGTGTCATTATTTGACTGCGCGACCTAGACTAACAAAGTCCTCTACTCTCTCTCATTTTCAACTGCCCCACTGAAACCTTCCCTATTATGTATCAAGGTGTCACGCCCCGCTTCCCAAAATACGCTGAAGCGGAGACGCGACGAGAGTCGGCGACGTATATACGCGAGAAAAAATACCCATGAACATACGCTAAGTCTAATGTAACTTAAACAAACTACAAAATCTACTACGATAATTCAATATCACTGCAAAATGACATATAAATATGTAACACAATGATAATAGATGAATAAAGAAAAGAAAATGGCAACTGGATGCGATAAACATAGAATCAGGAAATAACATGCGATCCTGTTTCAAAAATAGAGAGAGATAAACTGCTCGACCTTTTGAAAGACCATACTCCTTAATAGATTCTATACCTTTTTGGACTTGGAACAAAAATGGTACCTTCACCGTTCAGTCTTCATATCAACTTCTCAATGGCAGGGGCCTCAAGTAAGCTATGGGCGTAGTTATCTGGCTGATTAAAGCTTCGTTTAAAGTGCGAATTTTTATCTGATTTGTAAATAAGAACGCCATCCTTACCAAAGACAACCTTGCAATTAGGCAGTGGCAGGACCCCCTTAATGTATTCTTTATAATTGCGTCATGGAGTCTGTTGACCATTTGTTGCTTCAGTGCCCATTCTCGAAAAAAGTTTGGTCTCCCTACCTAGAAATGTTCAATGTTAGGAATCACCCCCTCTTCACCCAGTCCTTGGTTGGGGTCACTAAACTCTTGGTTAAATTAGTTTCCTATTAGAAGTCTTTATTTTAGTCTTATTTTATTATGAGTTTCTATATTGTTAGAAGTCATACTGATATTATGAGCTGTATTTGTAATTGTCTATAAACAATAAGTGTTGAGAGAGGCATCATCAACTCTTTCAAATCTTTTCTCTAAAATTTTAATATGATATTAGAGCAAAAAGCCTAATCTAGTCTCTTCTTCTTCAGAAACTGTAACCCTGGCCATCTACATCAACTTCTTCTTCTTATCTTCTTTTCCTTTCCTTTATCTTATCTAGAACTAGTAATCTAATACACCTCTCTAAAAATTAAAAAAAAAAAATATTATTCACTATGAACAGTACCACACATTGTTCATCGTGAACAGTAAAAACTAAAATTGAAAAAATATCTAAAACCATAGCCTTCTTGCCATCGCTACCACAAAATCCTCTTTCCTTGACCTCGCCGCCACCACATCTCTTCTGACTACCTATGTGACCTCGCCGAGGCCTTGCGACATGTTCATGACTTCGGTGAAGTTCTTACTACTCCTTCGTGCCTACTGATGACCTCTTGATGTCCTTACAAACTTCATCGAGGTCATCCATTCTCTCTACTACTATTTGCTACTTTGTTTAAATGTTCATGTTAATATTTCTGTGATTACTACTATTCGTCTACCTACTTGTTCGTGTCTACCTAACTACTGGCTATTAAAGACATCAAGCACACCTTCAATTCTATAATTTCGAAATAGTTTTTTGTTACTACTGTAAAACTCAATAGAGCTAGCTATCTTATCTAGGTTTAATCTTTCTATCCCTTTGTCAGCTTGCATAAGAAGCTGAAATATTTTACAGAGAATCTTCTAGTAAAGGTACAGTTATTTATAATGATTGGGCAGCTCATGACTATATCATGATGATGTTGCTACTCAGCAGTATATATGAGAAGGTCAGTGCTAGAATTATGTTTATAAAAACTTTCAAAGAGATATGAGATACTTTGAAGGAGATGTATCCCAACGAGCAGAATATTTCTCTTGTTGCTGATCTGTATGAAAAGTTATTCTCACTGTGATAAGATGTTCATTCTCTATCTGACTACTACTCTGAGTTGAAAGGCACTCTCATTGAGTTGGATTTCTATCAGTCCCTTGTACTAGATTTGGATATGCTTCAATGGAATTATGATGATTAGCAGTGGTTAAGTTTTTCTCTGAATTGGATACCTCCTTAGGTGACCAAGTTTGAAGACAAATTCTTGATGGTGATACAGTTCCTTCTCTATCTACTAATATTTCTCAAGTTCATCATGTTTCTATGGAAGATGATTCTTCTACTGGTGTTTCTTCTGATGTTGAAAACTCTGCTATAATAACTGGAGGCCATGACAGAGGTAGAGGATGTGGCATAATCGTGATTGCGATTCAGGGGGAGGATGTGGACATGGAGATAAGGGTTCACGTTATTGTGCTCACTATGGTAGAAACAATCGTACATCTAATAAATGCTAATACAAGTTTGGTAAACCCGAGTGAGCTCAGATTATTAACACTACATGTACATCTACTTCAACTGCTACCTCCCCCACTAGTGCTGTCACTGTGCAGATTATCCAGTCAGATTATGAACATTCCTTCAGCTACAGACTGCTCATGTATCCCAGTCAGCTAATATTATCCTGCATGGATCTACTTCTAGTACGAGTGCATTTATTGTTTTTTCTGATAAGTCTTGAGTATTAAATTCAAGAGCTTTCACTCATATGACAGGTATCAAAAAAAATCTCACAATCTTTCTTTTCTGAATAATATTCCTCAACTTAATATTATTGATGGTACCTCTTTTACTATTAGTGAAAAAGGACATGCTAACTCTTCTTTATTATTAAATGATGTCTTATTTGTCTCCAAATTTCTTATTAGTCTACTATCTATTAACAAAATTACTATACAAAAATGTTGTGTAATATTTTATCCTTCCTATTGTTTGTTTCAGCATCAGAAGACTGGGATAAAGATTGGTTCAAGTCGTTAATGTGTCTGCCTCTATTATTTGGATGATGGTATAATCCACTCTGATTTAGCTGTTATTTCTCTTTTTGATACTCCACTACAATGTCATCATAGGTTGAGGCATCCTTTCTTACAAAAATTACATTATCGAGTCTTCTATTATTACTTTAGAATGTGAGTCTTATCAGTTGGAAAAGTATCATTATACTTTCTATTTTAGTCGTGTCAATAATAAAAGTATCTCTCCTTTTGATATGGTCTACTCTAATATTTGGAGACCTTGTCTTATCACTTCAATGTTTGATTTTCGTTATTTTTAATTTTTATGGATAATTATTCTTGGATGTCTTGGGCGTATTTGCTAAAAAAAGGACTTGGGATCCTACATTTATCAAAAAAATTTATCAATGAAACAAAAACCTAGTTTTTTACTACTATTTATATTTTGTGCACTAATAATACTCTTGAGTATACTCAAAAGAACTTTCTCATTTTTGTACATCTCATGACATTTTACACTAGACAATTTGTCCACACACTTCACAAAAGAATTGGATTGCTGAATAGACATCTTTTAAATGTAATTCACACCTTGTTGATTCACATGCATGTACAAAAATTTTTTGAGCTGAAGCTATTCTTTGTTTTTATTATTTAATAAATAGAATATCCTCTTCTGCATCACATGACAGAATTCTCTTTTCTTGCGTATATCCTGATAAATCTACTTTTACTGTTGTTCCTCGTATGTTTGGTTCTACATGTTTTGTTCAAAAGCTTCAATTTGCATTGGATAAGTTAGAACCTAAAGTTTTAAAGCGTATCTCTCTTATTTATTCACGAACTCAGAAAGGCTATGTTTTTGATTCTGTACACCGTAAGTTTTATTTTTGCTGATGTAACCTTCTTTGAGTTACTTTCATATTTTGTTCCTACTACTTCTTCTCTTATACCTCAGTCTATGCCTAGTTCTGAGGATTTAGAGAAAGAGATTGAACCTAAACCATTACAAATGTATACCAAATGTTCTCAAGATGTGGTTTCTACTTCACTCCCTACTGATCCAGAGTCTATAACTGTTGATCCTGATACTTCTTATTGTGCTTCTCTGCCTACTGACTATCCACTTTTTACTATTGAGATAGATACTTTTGCTTCTTCTGACTTGAATTTTTCTATTGCACATCAAAAGGGTAAACGATTTTGAACTCAACATCTTATTTCTAATTATATTTCCTATGATCATCTTACACTGTTATCTCATCAATTTGCTATGTTTATTTCTTCCATTTCTATAGCTAAGTCTTATTAGGAAGCATTGATGTACCCGGAATGAAAGTAGGGCATGAATGATGAGATGGATGTTCTCATCTCACATCAAAATTGGGATCTTGTGCTTACTTTCTGTAGTTAGTTATCGCTTGGGTGTTTACTATCATGCATCATTCAGATGACACCGTGAACAGATACAATGCTCATCTAGTTACTCAAGACTTTACTCAGACTTATAGTGTGGATTAGAGACATTTTCTTCTGTGGCTCGTCTCAGCTCCATTCGTATCTTATTTTCTCTTGCTATCATCCATCAATGGTCGATGTTTCAATTGAATATGAAAAATGCCTTCTTGTATGGTGATCTTGAGGAGGTATATGGAGTAACCTCTTGGGTATGTTGTTCAGGGGGAGAACATGTTGTGCAAACTCAAGAAAGTGATATATGATCTTAAGCAAAGTCCACGAGCCTGATTTGATAAGTTCAGTCAATATCATATATGAAGTGGGGTTCTTGAAATGCTATTCTGATCATTCGATTATTCATATAATCTTTTCTGGTATTCTGATTCTTATTATTTATTTTGATGATATTCTACTTACTGGGAGTGATGTTGCTTGTATTATAGAAGCTTAAGAGTATCTGAAGACTCGGTTTGTGATCAAAGAGATGGGTAAGCCAAGATACTTTCCTGGGATTGAAATTGCTTAAAGTAAATATGTAGTAGTTCTTTTTCAACAGACGTATATTTTGAATTTACTACAGGAGATTGGACTACTGAGCAGCAAGACAATGCGTACTCCTATGGATACTGATGTTGATTTGTGGGATGAGACTAGACCCTTGTTTGAGGATATTGCTCAGTACAGGAGACTCGTAGGTAAACTCATTTATCTCACAGTTATAAGACTAGATATTGTCTATGTTGTCGGATTAGTGAGTCAGTCTATGCACAAGCCTAGAGAGATTCATTGGAAGACTATCTTAAGAATTCTGACTTACATCAAAAGATCTCTAGGTAAAGCGTTGTTGTATAAAATACATGGACATATGCATGAACTTTTTCAGATTCGAATTATGAAGGAGATAAAAGGAAATCTACTTCTGTCTGCTGCTCCTATGTTGGAGGTAATCCGGTAACTTGGAGGAGCAAGAAGCAAAATCTAGTGTCTTATTTCAGTGCTAAAGCATAGTATAGTGTTATATTCATACAACTTGTGAGATGATATGGTGGAAATCATGTTGTGGGAACTAAGATTTAATGTGGATGGTTTGTTGCCTAAGTACTGTGACAATCAGACGACTATTTATATAGATAGCAATGCTGTCTTTCATGAGAGGACCAAGCATATAGAGGTGGAGTGCTATTTTGCTCGTGATGCGGTGTTTTGGAAACTGATTTCTACTTTGTTCACTCTGTCTTCTGAGGAGCTAGCGGATATGTTTACAAAACCTATTCATCCTAGAGTTTTCTTGTACTCATATCGCACTTATATCGCGAGTTGGACATGATAAGTATCTATAGAGGGAGTGTTAAATCTTGATTAGTTAGTTTCCTATAGGAGTTCTTATTTTAGTCTCAGGTTTCTATATTATCTATAAATAATAACTGTTAAGAGAGGAATCATTAACCCTCTCAAATCTTTTTCCCTAAAATTCTGATAAGCTAGATGGAAAGAAAGAAATGACCGTAATTTTGACAATAATTGTAATAGCCCACGTAGTGTATTCTGTGTGGCTAAAGCAAACTTTTTACATTGGAGTAACCTTCTCTTAGGTCCGACGAAGGATAGAGCTATGAGCAACCTCGGGGCACGCGAGGCAGAGGACCCTACTCTCCTGCTCTCGATGACTCTGTTAGCTGATGACAGAGAGGAAGACTTCGAGGACTTTGAGGCGTGTAATGACATATTCAGGAGTTGTGGAGTCGTACATGCTGTCTTGATGTAATTTTTCATTGCGGTCTTTCAGACTCTTGTCGCACTCCTTTGCACATTTTCTCCCTTGATGGTGTCATTACTCATGAGAGACTCTATGTTGTTGCATTTTCTCTCTCTTTATTTTCTTTTGTGTGGATGGATGTTTCGTTAAATATTTTTAGGACCTGTTTGGTTAAGGGTGAAAGTGAGGAAGTGAGGAAGTGGTAACAGTTCTCTTTGAAATTTAAGAATTAGTTAGTAAATTTTCTGGTGTTTGGATATTGTTGGGAAGTATGATTTGAAAAATGTTATGTCTTTTTCGGTGTTTGAATGGTAATGTGAAAGCGGAAGTGGAAAAGTTGACCGTATAGTTGACCACAAAATAATATTAAAATAAAAATTAATTAAGAAAAATAAAAAATTGACTGTAACTAGAATGCGAGTGAGATTTACATGATCAAAAAATTAACTATTTTGTGTTACAACTTATTACAAATGAGATTTACATGACCACAAAATTAACTGTAACACTTTGGAAGTGAGGAAATGGTTGTGTAAAAGAAAAAAGAGAAAAGAAAAAAGGGTTTTCTTATTTTTCTTTTCTGGTGTTTGGATAGATGGGGAAGTAAGCAATTATACTTCCCCATTTCCTTGCAACCGAACACGATGAAACTGTGGGGGATTTCCTACCATCGTTTTCCTCAAAAAAATAGTTTATTATTGGTTTATATTAAAAGATAGGTTTGTTTCCTGTGAGTAGGGGTGGCAATTGGGTCGGGTCGGGTCGACCCGACCCAATTACTGCTCGATCCATATAATAATCGGGTCGGGTCGACCCGACCCGTTTATTATATGGGTCAAAAATTCAGACCCAGACCCGACCCAGACTTAATCGGGTCAACCCGACCCGACCCATTTGACCCGATTATTAAGCCTTAAATACAATTTCTTTACGCTATTTTACTAAATTGTTTGGTGATATGGTTGGTCATCACACTAAACTCATACACTAGAGGTCACATGTTCGAAATTGGGCTCACGCATATTTTTTGACAATTTAATTTAGGTTAAGGGGGGAGGCGGTAGCGGCGGTGGAGGAGATCGAAGGGGAGGAGGCCGAGGAGGAGAGAGAATAATTGGGTCTGGCGGGTTCGGGTCAACCTGACCCATTTAATTATCGGGTCAGATGGGTCGACCCGATTACGACCCAAACCCAATTAGTTTAAACCCATACCCGCTAACTCCGGGTCGGGTCGGGTCGGGTCTGGCGGGTCGCGACTCATCTGCCACCCCTACCTGTGAGCAATAAGATAGTATATTGAGGATGTAAAAAATGGATAAAATAATTAGATTATTTTGTTGGATCTTTAATTAAATAAAAAGAATCAATTTACAATAATTATTCTTAAAATAAACAAGCTCAAAAATAATAAGTTTATCTTTAACATAAATCAAATCCTAAAATATAGATCTAGTCTTCATGAAGATTCAAAGATATGAGAAAATAAAATAATAAGAGCAAAAGCGTACCTTGATCCGTGATTGAATTCCTTGAATTATTAGGATGGAGAAGGCCTTTCAAAATATCTGTATTCCTCTAGGGTGTTCTCTCTGCTTGAAGGATTTCAAAGAGAAGAAGAAGATACGTTCTTTTAGGAGCATTCTCACTAATTCCTTTTTTAATTTGACCCTTCATCAAATTAAAAATTACAAAATTATCTCTACACATTAAATTCATGACAATTTAATACCTATTAGACTAATTATTAACTTTATTAGATCACAATTAATTTGGACTATACTTTAAGATAGCCATACACATTAAATTCACATATGTGAGCCCACAATTGACATCGTTTGGTTTTTTTTTTCTTTTTTATTTTTATTGCCATTTTAATTATGTTCTCTCTCTTTTACATAAGTTCCAACAGAATATGAACCCACATAAATCGTCTTCTTTTACAAAGAAAGAAAAAATAAAAACTCACTCCAAATACTGTTGCAATTGACCAACATATGCCACTCGTTAGCAAACTGCTTTTTCTTTTTCTTTTTCTTTTTATTTTATAATCAATTGCCTTCTTGTTTACGCACCCAAAAAATTAAAATAGAAATAAAAACAGAGTCAATAGGATTCAGAGGTCAACTAAAAGATTTAATATCTTTTTTCTATTCTGGTCAGGAATTCTCTCGTCTTTCCAGGTCTCTGCTCAATTATACGTGTTTATTTGATAAATTTGACCTCAAATTTAATCAATTATATCATAATCAATATGCTAGCTTCAGTAAAAAATAATCAACATGCTAGCTAGCTGACAACTTTAGGGTATAAATATCAACCCAAGCACTTTCTCTTCATACTTTCCCCTCAATTTTCATTCTACGCATGCTTAGAAAATTAGGGTTCATGATGACAACTAAAAGCTGAATTTCTCAATGATGATGTATATATGATGTTGATAATGCAAATATTATGTATGTTTAATCTTCTACGTTATCCTAGCTTAGAGATTTGGTTTCATGATATCATTGTTGAATTTCTCAAGGATATAATGTGCCCTGATCGCTAATGCAAATATTTTGATGATTAAGGTTGTCAAAGATTGAATCCAATTTTCCAGCAAAATGACGTGGTAGTGCAAAAAGAATAAAATTTAGGTCAAGAGTCAAGACCAACCCAATAGCCTATATATATATCTTGTTAAGAAAGGTACTGAAGAGGCCGCAAGGGTACATTAGCCTTTTCTTGTGTTTCACTGCACCCAATTATGGTTCGGTTTGAACTGGAACCGGGTCAGGAAAATCGGAACTGCTTTGGCCCGGTTTCGAACCGAACCGAACTGGGCCCTGGCTGGTCCGGTTCCGGTTTGTGATGTTTAGAACTGGGAACCGCCGGTTTCAGTTCGGAACTGGCTGCCCGCTCGGTACAGAACCTTTTTTTGGGGTCTAGACCCTCCTAAGCTCAGTCTGGCCTGGTCAGGCCTAGCCTCAGGCACGGGCCCGGCTATGAGGCCAGGCACTAAGCCTGGCCTAATTATAAAATTTAAAAAAAAAACTTATTTTACCTTTTTGCAAGTTCAAATTTGAAACCTTAGTAGCACAATGCTCAAATCAAATGAGCTTTAAAAGCTTTAGTTATAATATATATCAATAATCTCTTATGCATTTAGTTTTAAAAAAAAAAATCGAACCAAAACGGGTTTGGAAGCGGAACCGGAACTGGCCAGCCCCAGTCCGATTCCGGTTCCTATGATCCCGGACCCGGAACCGCCGGATCCGAAACCGGGAACGGGTCTATGTTTCACTTCAATGATCCCCCAAACCAGTTCGCGCGCAGGCGCAATCATATGCACAGATCATTGCAGATGTTTGGAGAGTCACTTTTTTTACTTTTGTGATCAGCCTTCTTTGTATAGTTGGAGTCAAAAGGTAGATAATTGAGTTCAATAGTTATGCTGTTGCGACAGAGAGATTGATAATTACTCTATTTAGGCTTTTGCTTCCAGCACCCTCAAAGTCAATTGGCATTCATGACTAATAATTGATAAAGGGTTGCAAGTCAGAAATTTGGAAAAGATTTGAAATCCAAGAGTTTTCCATTGACAGTTCCAAACAAAAGATTATGGGGAGGGAGCGTAAAATCTTGTTGATAGAGTATTTTAAACTCTGTTGAAGGTTAGCTAAAAATTGATGCAATCAATGGTGTCAACTACGATAGTGTATCGGTCGTATCGAAGTTGAATTGCACAGGAGGAACCAAAACTAGTCAACTAGGCCAATGGCCTAATCGATTAATGATTGGATACAGAGAGTTAGCAAATATGTTGCACTACAGGCTAGTCGGCTAATACATATATTAGTCGACTAATAGAAGTTATTAGTACTGCTGTGCGGCCTGTTTTCAAATCTGATTTTGAATTCATTTCTGATCCGGATTAGGTGTTTTTGGTTTCCTTTTCTTCGTGGTTTCTTTGACTATATAAGGAGAGGAAGTGCCCCCAATATTTGTAATTTGTAATTGATTGATTCAATAAGTACTCTCTCCCCTTGTCTCGAGGACGTAGGCAAATTGCCGAACCTCGTTAAATATTGTGTTATCTCTTTCTTTTCTTTGTTTAAATTATTCGTGCGATTGATTGATTATTCTCTGGTGGCCTCTTCTCTATTGCGTGGATTCTTAACAAGTGGTATCAGAGCTTTCCGAGTTCGACGAGGAGTTTTTCATTTGGGTGGAGCAAAACAATTTGGAGACTGTCTACAGTTTCATTCGGAGGTAAAGATCTGATCTTTCCTATTTGAATTTGTTTTCACTAATTGTTTTCCGCATTGTGTTAAGGAATCTATTAAGAAGATGGCCGGAGAAAGTCAATCTACGGTGAAATTCTTGAACCCACATCCGATGAAGATCGATGTGATAAAGTTTGATGGCACGAACAATTTTAGGATGTGGAGGTGTGAGGTAATGGATGCTTTGACGGCATCAAACCTTGTAGACACTCTATGACTGAAAGAAAAGCCGGAGAAGACTTCTGAAAAGGATTGGGACAAGATGAATAAGACGACATGTGGTCTTATAAGATCTTCTTTGACATAAGACATCAAGTATCATGTGTTATATGAGACGTTTACAATGAAGATGTGGGAGATTCTCGAGAAGAAATATCTGACGAAGAGTATCGAGTCTCGACTGCTTCTAAAGAGGAGGCTTTATCGCTTCTAGTTGAAGAAAGGACTCTCAGTTTTTGAGCACATGAACGACTACACAAAGCTTCTTACAGATTTGGTTAATGTGGATGTGAATATCAAAAAAGAGGATAAGGCATTAATTCTTTTGAATTCTCTTCCTGATGAAGAGTATGAGACCTTCATTCTCACCTTAATTAATGGGAGACAATCACTACACTATAATGATGTGTCAGCTGCTCTTATAAATTATGAAGTAATGAGGAAGGATAAGCAATTTTCTTCCAGTAGTACATCAGCAGAGGTGCTAGTAGTAAGAGGCAGAGGTTCTAATCAGAAGGGCAAAGGCGTTCGCGGGAGATCAAAGCCCATACTAGGTTCAGAGATCTGAAGAAGAACTAGTGCCTTTTGTAAAGAGTTAGGGCACTGAAAGGTTGATTGTCCAAGGATCAAAGATAAGAAGAAGGAGTCAGAGACCGAGGCAAATCTCGCACAGGTAAGGAGTACACAAGCTGGTACTTCACAGCCAGGTGATCAGACTCAGACTCATCGGTATCACTACCCCTACCATAGGTTACTCAGGTGATTCTAAGTGGATGATCGATACAGGAGCTACCTATCATGTGTGTCCCAATAGAGATTGGTTTTCTAGTTTTAAGAAACTAGATGGATGTTCTGTTATCATGGGTGATGATCGCCCATGTCATATAAAAGGGATAGGTACTGTCTTGGTCAAAATGTTTGATGAGATGATGCGGGAATAGAAGGACGTGGGGTATGTACCTCAACTGAAAAAGAATCTTATCTCTGTTAGTGTCTTAGAAGCATTGGGTCTTAAAATATCTATGAGACATGGAGTTCTCAAGATGGTTAAAGAATCGATGGTTGTTTTGAAGGGCGTCCGACGCAATAACCTTTACTTCTTGAAGGGTAGTACGATTACAGGGCAAGTGTCGACTTCTACAAATTCAGATAATGATTGCACCCAACTCTGGTATATGAGGCTCGGACATACAGGTGAAAAGTTTTTACAAGCTCTTGCAAAGTAAGGTTTATTGAAATGTGTCAGTACCTGCAAATTGAAATTTTGTGAACATTGCATCATCAGAAAGAAGACCAAGGTAAGATTTGGCACAACTCATTGTACCGAGGGGATTCTGAATTATATTCACACAGATGTCTGGGGACCTAACAAGACGACATCTATTAGAGGTAATCATTACTTTTATCTTTTATAGATGATTACTCTAGGCGATGTTGGGTATATATCATGAAGCACATAGGGAAAGTCTTAGAGTTGTTTGTGGAGTGAAAGAAAAACATGGAGAAGAATACGGGAAGGAAAATCAAGGTACTCCATTTAGACAACGGAGGAGAGTATACAAGCAATCCTTTCCTACAGCTATATCGTGATGAGGGCATAGAAAGGCACTACACAGTAAGAGAAACACCACAACAAAAACGGGGTGGCTGAAAGGATGAACATGACCTTGCTAGAGAATGTCCGTTGCATGTTATCCAACACCGGCATATCGAAATCTTTTTGCGCTGAGGCATTAGCGTATGCTTGCCATCTCATTAACAGATTGCCTTCGTCTGCAATAGGAATAAAACTCCTCTGGAGGTTTGGTCAGAAAAAGTTACTCAGGATTATGATTCACTATGGGTATTTGAGTGTCCAGCCTACTATCATACCAAGGAAGATAAGTTGGACCCAAGGGCGAGAAAAGGTGTGTTCGTAGGATTCAAGAAAGGAGTGAAAGGCTACAAAATTTAGGATCCAAAGGATAGAACATTTATCTTGAGCAAAGATGTCACGTTTGATGAGGCTTCAATGGTGAAGCTTACAAACTCTTAGCAAGTGGAGAGTCAGACGGCCAACAGGATATTACAGCAGGTGGAGAGTGATGCTTTTTCACCGTCTCTAGAAAGATCAGAATCATTTGAGGTCACACCCTTGGTGACACAGAGAGATGATCAGGTAGCCGAACATGCTATTGATAATGATGAGGATTAAGGACAGGCTATGGGTAATGTCCAAGAATCCATTGCAGTTGAAAGAACCCAGAGAAATTCATGTAAGCCCAGTTGGCTCCCAGTCGTTGAGGAGGCAATCCTGTCTACTTACTGGGAAGCTGAAATTAGTTGGAGTCCAAGATGTGGAAGGATGCCATGATGGAAGAGATGAGTTCTCTGCACAAGAATGACACTTGGGAACTGCCAGAGTTGCCCAAGGAAAAGAAGCGATCGGTGTAAGTGAGTATTTACAAAGAAACAGGGATCTTCAGATGGTGATACTGTACGCTATAAGGCCAGATTGGTAACTAAAGTGTAAAGTCACCTAGAGGGGGGTGAATAGGTGATGGCTAATCTAATGGTCACTTAATGCCAAATAATGCGGAATTAAAAACTATTATGACCTAAACAAACTATTTAAACTAAACACCACGTATAACACAAGAGTGTAGCCGAATTCCCCGTGAAGGGCTCTGGACTAACTCCTCTAGATTCCCCTAGATAAGGGTTGAGGTGCCGCGTTGGCTCTCTTGGTTAAATACAAGTGTTAGCAAACAAACCCAAGTAAGTATAACAATTAAGCACACAAGTATATCATGCATGTAAAGATAAACACAATGTAAGCATGCAAGATATAAACAAGAGACAAAGAGAGAGAGTGAGCAATCGCAAACACAAGGGATTTGTTTCGAGGTTCGAGCACACTTGCTCTACATCCCCGCCTTCGACACACGAAGAATTTTCACTATGCTTGATCCCAATGGATCACTACTCGTGCCGCAACACCTACAATCCCTCGGACTCTCTAGTCCCGTACACAACGCAAGCCCCACAAGCTCGCCGAGGCCGCACCTCAAACCAAGAGTTCACACACGAACTCTAAACACCGCGAACACACTTGTCCGCCTCCTCAAAGAACAAAGAAAGGTCTTTGGTGATCACAACACTTTGATCACCTAAAACAATCTCACTACAACACTCCTATAGGATGAATATGTCTATGAATTGCTCAAGTGTTTGTGAGAAAACAAGGAAAGAGATTGTGGAGGAAAACTCAAGAAAATCTCTTTTGAACACTCTTGATAAACTCTCCTTTTGATTGGAAATATTTGCTCTTAATCAAGTGGAGGAAAACCTCTAAATAGTTCAGGAAAAACTGGTGAAAACCCACTTGAAAATCTTAGAGAAAAATAATGCCCAAACCCCCAAATTTATAGGGCTAGAAAAACTAACCGTTGGGGTCTGACAGAACTGTCGGTCGACCGCCCGGTCGACCGGCCAACGGTCATATTTCAGACCGTTGTGCCATCGGTCGACCGGTCGGTCGACCGAGGCCAGGATACAGAGAGCAAGTCTCTCTGTCCGGTCGACTGCCCGGTCGACCGGGGCCTTTCCAGAGAGCAGAGCTCTCTGGACGGTCGACCGGGTCGGTCGACCGGGTCGGTCGACCGGCCCTCCTGCCAGAACTGGCGTGCACGTCTGTGCACGTCGGTCGACCGTGACGGTCGGCCGACTTCAAGCTACGGTCGACCGTCCCGGTCGACCGGCTGCAGCCAGGAAACAAAGTTACGGGATTAAAAACTAGGTCTTTTTGATTGAAATAAAATCCCATAAAATATAGAAAAATCTACAAAAATAGTTTTACCAATATGCTTTGATAAACAAATATGCTTGCACAAAATCAAGGCATGTTACAAATAAATTGGACTATTTTTGTAATATGGAAAAATTGGCTCAAATGAAAAACAGTATTTTCCAAAACTTGATTTTTCTAAAACTTGTTTTTCAAAACTTCACCAAATACAAAAACAAGATATTTAAACTACTTTTAAAGCATAGAGTGTATGGATATGATCCACTACACAAACATGGTGAAATATCTATGTTTTTGACATTATGCATTAAACATGGTTTTGGATAAAAGATATGAAAACTTGAAAACCAAAATCCAAACATGTATTTTCTAAAATAGAAAATCTTTTGTAAAACAAACTAAATCAAGAGTGTGTGTGTATATGATACTTGAGCAATCCACCAACTATTCTATCCTTTACATTTTATCTAAAAACAAAATCTTATAAAAACAAACCTAGACACAAGTCTTCATCTTCTTGAAGTCTTCACTTAAAGCCTTCTTGACTTGGTCCAAACACCGTGCAAGCTCCAAAACTTGACTTTAAATCCTTTGTTGAAGCTATGCACCTATTAAGATCTTGATCATAAATCTGTCACTAATTAAACACAAGATCATTAGTACAATAACTACATGAGTTAGTCATCATCAAAACTAGAGTGATGGGCCTTCGGGCCAACAATCTCCCCCTTTTTGATGATGACAAAACTCATGAAGTTATATATGCATGGATTAAAGTAAAGCTCCAAAGAAGCTCCCCCTTAACTCATGCATAACACATAAACAATAAATATGCAATGAAGCACTTAAACATGTATGCAAATGTATGGAGATAAACATGCTAACAAGCATAAAACAAAATCACAAAATCTTTTTCTCCTATTTGCAAAACAAAACATATATGCATAAACACAAATATTACTTCCCCTTAAGTAAGGAAAACAAATACTTCTCTCCCTTAAGTAAGGAAAACATGCATATATCTCAAATACTTCTCCCCCTTTTTGTCAATTATCAACAAAGGGGTTAAAGTAAAAACAAAACCAATAAATAAATTTTTCTCCCCTTTTTGTCCGAAACAAGGAACCATTGAAGGGGTAAACATAAATCAATCAATAGAGGATTATATGCGATATACATTCATGAAGAGGAAGACGTTAAGTTAACTTCCCTACACATATGCATTACATGAAGAAGGGATGATAAGCCCCAATTCACATAACACATATTATGTAATGCATAAGAGGAGATGTGAAGCTCCCCTACACACGTGTACCACATAAAGAAGAGTTGTCAAGCTCCTCAATATACAATACACTCAACATGAATCTATATGTAGAAGAGATGTTAAGCTCTCCTTGCATATAGGCAATACAACTCAAAAATTTTGAATTTTTCTTATAAAACAAAATTTTGAATTTTCTCAATAAAACAAATCTTGAGAATTTTTTTTAAAATTTTTATTTTCTTATCATAAACAACTTTGTACTTTAAACATGTAAAACAATTTTAACTCAAGCCCAAATAACTCACATATATATGTATGAAAAATGAGTATACCAATTGAAATTGATACATACATATATAGAAAACAAAATATGAGTATATACAAAAATAGAGTCAAATTGATACCAATTGAAATGATTCAATGACACCAATTGAAACAGTAATAGGATCACGTGTATAACTCATAAAATATTGAAGAATAAATAACTAGTTAAATTAATTTTTTTTAAAAGACTAGTTAAAGATCCTTCAAAAACATGAAACCAAATCATATGTATTTCATGAATCATACCAAATACACAAAAATTGACACTCAAAATCGATGAAGCTCAAAAACATGTTCATGAAATAAGGTCATGACAAAACAAATAAAGTGTGAGTGTATAGGAATCATGTGTTTAGCATTTTCCATGAAAATAATCAATGAAGCTCAAAACACAAATATCATTTTATCAAACAAATCATAAAAATTTATTTTTCATTAAAATAAAACAAACTTCTAGGTATATATATGATTTATCTAAATCTAACAATATGCATACATATCTCAAACATAAAAGAGTCTATTAAAGATATTTGCATGAAGGCAAGAGACTCACAGGTATACATGTATATTTATTAGATTTGAATAAAAATTACATATACATGAAGTAAATCATGAAAATAGGCAAAACAAGTATAAATGAAAGAATCATCAAAACTAGCCTATATATGTGCATATAGTGGGTACAAATGAGCATGAAGTGCAAACATATATGAATCAATTTGTTCTCACTATTTGTACATGTATAAATACAAGTTTTGATAAAAACTACATTTAAACTAGTATTTACCACATGAAGCACAAAACACATAAAAACATAAACATGCTATATGATATCACATATGAATAAGCATGTAAATAAATTAGGAGTTTAGAAATAATTACCAAACCAAAGAACTATTCCAAATCTCCAAACATGGTGGTTGTCCCACCAAAACTTCTTGATAGCGGTGCATCAATTTTATGTCCTTCAAGTCCATGCAACCACCACCAAGGTACCATCCCTCTCACGTCGTGTGAGAACCCTCACCTACATCAAAAACACAAGGTGGGGTTTTGGTACCCATTTTCTTTTGGGTCCTTGGGGGTTAGTCTTATAAGGAACATTATTATTTGCAAAATGTTTGGGTTCCTTGACAAACTTTAAAACATTTTATTATTAGCAAAATTAATATGATGCAACTTATCAAAATAAAATTTTGTCAAATGGCCTTTGCGGCCACAATGTGTACACTTGTACACCTTAGGATGCATATGAGTGTGTGTGGTCATGACATGCAAAGTGTGCATATGCATGATGATGATGTGCATGAACATGTGGAGCTTATTTCTTTAAAAATAAGAACTCCAATCTAGTGTGGTTAAATGCACAAGAGCTCAAGGTAGAGCTCAAACAATCAATTTTATTTTTCAAAACATTTATCTTATTTTGATCAATGTGGGCATGTAAAGCATGGTGAGATATAAAACATTTTTCTTTTTCTTTTGAGAAACATTTTCTTTTTCTTTTTCACAAATTTTTCTTTTTAAAGAATTATTTTCTTGAAAAACAACTTCCTTTTGTTTTTCCACCAAAACAATTTTATTTTTCAAACTAGTGTTTCCTTTACAAAGATCATTTAATTTAGACATCAAGGAAACATTTTCATTTTTCAAAAACTCATTCTCTTTTTCAATGCATGCAACCTTATTTTCTAATGAATCCTTTTCATTAAGCATGAAATCAAATTTCTTTTTCAAAATTTTATTTTCTTTCTTAATCATGTCATATTTCTCAAGAAGGAGTTGACAAAAAGTGCTAAGTTCATCATATGACATGTTATCATCTTCTACCTCGGATTCGGTAGTTACTTCAAGGGGGTTATCCCCTTGGACCATATAGCACAAGTTGGAGGCGTCGCTTCTAACATCCGAATCTCTCCCGGCATAGTATAGATCCTTTTCGCCAAGGGAGGTGATGATGTTTCAAGCTACAAAAGCCGAATCAACATTAGAAACCCTAGATAAATATTCATCATTTAGGGTTGACTTTAAAGTATGAAGGGCTTTTGCATTAGCCTCATTATTCTTGCTATTAACATATGAATCTTTAGTTGTAGCAAGATAAACATGAATGCCTAGGGCTTTGAGGTACATAAACATCTTAACCTTCCAAACTTGGATGTTAAGAATGTCAAAAGTGGGTGGTGACATGAAATCCATGGTGTGTGTACAAATATTGTGATTAGCCTAAAAAGAGGATCTTTAACTCTAGGTAGTAAAACCCAAATCAAGAGCACTTGGCTCTGATACCAATTGTAAAGTCACCTAGAGGGGGGGTGAATAGGTGATGGCTAATCTAATGGTCACTTAATGCCAAATAATGCGAAATTAAAAACTATTATGACCTAAATAAACTATTTAAACTAAACACCACGTATAACACAAGAGTGTAGCCGAATTCCCCGTGAAGGGCTCTGGACTAACTCCTCTAGATTCCCCTAGATAAGGGTTGAGGTGCCGCGTTGGCTCTCTTGGTTAAATACAAGTGTTAGCAAATAAACCCAAGCAAGTATAACAATTAAGCACACAAGTATATCATGCATGTAAAGATAAACACAATAGAAGTATGCAAGATATAAACAACAGACAAAGAGATAGAGAGTGAGCAATCGCAAACACAAGGGATTTGTTTCGAGGTTCGAGCACACTTGCTATACATCCCCGCCTTCGACACACGAAGGATTTCCACTATGCTTGATCCCAATGGATCACAACTCGGTGCCGCAACACCTACAATCCCTCGGACTCTCTAGTCCCGTACACACCGCAAGCCCCACAAGCTCGCCGAGGCCGCACCTCAAACCAAGAGTTCACACACGAACTCTAAACACCGCGAACACACTTGTCCGCCTCCTCAAAGAACAAAGAAAGGTCTTTGGTGATCACAATACTTTGATCACCTAAAACAATCTCACTACAACACTCCTATAGGATGAATATGTCTATGAATTGCTCAAGTGTTTGTGAGAAAACAAGGAAAGAGATTGTGGAGGAAAACTCAAGAAAATCTCTTTTGAACACTCTTGATAAACTCTCCTTTTGATTGGAAATATTTGCTCTTAATCAAGTGGAGGAAAACCTCTAAATAGTTCAGGAAAAACTGGTGAAAACCCACTTGAAAATCTTAGAGAAAAATAATGCCCAACCCCCAAATTTATAGGGCTAGAAAAACTAACCGTTGGGGTCTGACAGAACTGTCGGTCGACCGCCCGGTCGACCGGCCAACGGTCATATTTCAGACCGTTGTGCCATCGGTCGACCGGTCGGTCGACCGATGCCAGGATACAGAGAGCAAGTCTCTCTGTCCGGTCGACCGTCCGGTCGACCGGGGCCTTTCCAGAGAGCAGAGCTCTCTGGACGGTCGACCGGGTCGGTCGACCGGCCCTCCTGTCAGAACTGGCGTGCACGTCTGTGCACGTCGGTCGACCGTGACGGTCGGCCGACTTCAAGCTACGGTCGACTGTCCCGGTCGACCTGCTGAAGCCAGGAAACAAAGTTAAGGGATTAAAAACTAGGTCTTTTTGATTGAAATAAAATCCCATAAAATATAGAAAAATCTACAAAAATAGTTTTACCAATATGCTTTGATAAACAAATATGCTTGCACAAAATCAAGGCATGTTACCAATAAATTGGACTATTTTTGTAATATGAAAAAATTGGCTCAAATGAAAAATAGTATTTTCCAAAACTTGATTTTTCTAAAACTTGTTTTCCAAAACTTCACCAAATACAAAAACAGGATATTTAAACTACTTTTAAAGCATAGAGTGTATGGATATGATCCACTACACAAACATGGTGAAATATCTATGTTTTTGACATTATGCACTAAACATGATTTTGGATAAAAGATATGAAAACTTGAAAACCAAAATTCAAACATGTATTTTCTAAAATAGAAAATCTTTTGTAAAACAAACTAAATCAAGAGTGTGTGTATATGATACTTGAGCAATCCACCAACTATTCTATCCTTTACATTTTATCTGAAAACAAAATCTTATAAAAACAAACCTAGACACAAGTCTTCATCTTCTTGAAGTCTTCACTTGAACCCTTCTTGACTTGGTCTAAACACCATGCAAGCTCCAAAACTTGACTTTAAATCCTTTGTTGAAGCTATGCACCTACTAAGATCTTGATCATAAATCTGTCACTAATTAAACACAAGATTATTAGTACAATAACTACATGAGTTGGTCAACATCAAAACTAGAGTGATGGGCCTTCGGGCCAACATAAAGGCTACGCTCAACGCGAAGACATTGACTACAACGAGGTATTCTCACCTGTTGTAAAACACTCGTCTATTCAGATTTTGGTGGCACTGGTAGCACGGTACAAGTTGGAACTTGATCAGCTCGATATGAAGACCACCTTTCTCAATGGCAATCTTGAAGAGGAGATCTACATGTCTCAGCCGACGGGGTTCAAAACTACAAGAAAAGAGAATATGGTATGCAAACTGAATAAATCATTATATGGATTAAAGCAATCTCCAAGACAGTGGTACAAGCGTTTCGACAGTTCCATAAGAGGGAAGAGATACACAAGAATCCATTATGACCCATGTGTGTATTATAAGTTACTTAGAGGAGAGTACACTATCTACTTTGTATGTGGATGATATGCTCATTGCTTCTACAAGCAGATTTGCTATTGATAAATTGAAGAAACACTTGTCTTTCTAATTCGAGATGAAGGATCTAGATGAAGTAAAAAAGGTGCTAGGCATGGAGATTTAGCGAGACTGGAAGAGTGGCAAGGTTAACTTGACACAAAAGGGGCATTTGAAGAAGGTACTTCAGAAGTTCAACATCAACGATAATACAAATTCTGTAAGTACACCTTCGGCTCCTCATTTCAAATTAAAAACTACTATGTCTCCTATTACTGTTAAAGAGCATGAGTACATGACTCACGTGTCCTATGCTAGCGCATTTGGTAGTTTAATGTATATAATGGTGTGTATAAGCCCAACTTGTCACAAGCCCTCTCAATGGTTAGTAGATATATGCATGATCCCGGCACATTGGGAGGCAGTGAAGTGGATTCTACGGTACATTGAATGTACCATAGACATTAGTTTGGTATTCCAAAAAGATATTACTGGTAAGCAGGAGTGCATCGAATATGTTGATTATGACTGCGCAAGAGATCTTGACAAACGCCGATCCACAACGGGATATGTGTTTTCATCGTCCCAAGCACCGGTCAGCTGGTGCTCTACTCTACAGTCTACTGTCGTATTGTTTACTACGGAGGCTGAGTATATGGCCATGATAGAGGTTATGAATGAGACAATTTGGCTTCAGGAGTTGCTTGATGATTTGGGAATTGATCAGGATCTGTTGAAGATCAATTGTGATAGCATGAGTGCTATCTAGTTGGCAAAGAACCAGGTATATCATGTAAAGATGAAGCATATTGATGTCAGTTCCACTTTGTTCGGGAGATTCTTGATGAAGGTGACATCGAGTTATAGAAAATTCACACGAAGGAAAATTCTGCTGATATACTTACCAAGGTTGTTTCGGGAGTGAAGTTTGCATATTGCAAAGAATTACTCCATATCCTTCCAGTTGTGTGAGCTCAATGGAGCTCGTTTGGATGAACTACGAGTGGTTTGATCCCGTTGGGCATAGTTACGTAGGCAACTACAATAGTGCAGCCAATTGGAGTCGACATTGTTCGGCTCAGATTTGAGAAATCTTCACCGAGGTGGAGAATTGTGGGGATAAAGGGTAAAATCTTGTTGAAGGTTAGCCAAAAATCGATGCAATCAATGGTGTCGAATACGAGAGCGTGTCGGTTGTAACGAAATTAGCTTGCACAGAAGGAACCAAGGCTAGTCGACTAGGCCAATGGCCTAGTTGACTAATGATTGGATATAGAGAGTTAGTAAATTTGTTTCACTACGACTAGTCAACTAATACTTGTATTAGTCGACTAATAGAAGTTATTAGTTGATTTATATTCGACCATTACTTCTGCGCAGCTTATTTTCAAATCTGATTCTGAATTCATTTCTAATCAGAATTAGGTATTTTTGGTTTCCTTTTCCTCGTGGTTTCTTTGCCTATATAAGGAGGGGTAGTGCCCCCAATATTTATAATCTGTAATTGATTGATTTAATAAGAACTCTTTCCCCTTACCCTGAGGACATAAGCAAATTGCCAAATCTCGTTAAATATTGTGTTCTCTCTTTCTTTTCTTTGTTTAAATTGTTCGTGTGATTGATTGATTATTCTCTGCTGGCTCTCTTCTCTGTTGCGTGAATTCCCAACAAAGATGTTACAAAGAAATAATAGGATTAATGCATGTATATGGAATGTTTAGTTATTCATAAAGATTGTTAAGAATTATATGACAGTTGTAGATACCTAAGTCTTTTGGTTTCGGTTTTGAGGAAATTTTGAAGTTTTGCTTCTCCCCCTCAAAAATCATGTATTATTAATTTTTTTTTTTTGAGAGAATATCATTTTTTTGTCACTTCACCTATACAAAGAAGGCTGATAGGGCTGCGGCGCTCCAAACGTCTGTAATGATCTCTACATATGATTGTGTGCGCAGAGAGAGAGAGAGAGAGAGAGAGAGAGAGAGAGAGAGAGAGAGAGGGCAACCTAAAACTAAAAGGAGTATTTTGCCAGCAAGAGATGGAATGAAGTTGGTGCTAGCTTTATAGCTTTGGGGTCCAAAAAATTTGTAGCAAGCAATATTTCTTCTCTGGCGCACGCATGCAGCTGTTATTTCGCTGGCCCAAATCAAAGTCAAATACAACCATGCAGGCTCACGCATCGTGCCTCTTGCTTGGTCTGGGGATTCTCTCATCATCAACGTTACTGAAAACAACAGATCAAAAGTCAAGGACCATACTGTTGTCCCTCTCGGGAGCTAACTTGTATCAAATTTCAATTTTTTTTTGATGATCAAGTCAGACCCTGAGCAATTACCAAAGCAGAAAGATAAAAAGTCAAGTAATTGTAACACCGTTTTATTCAAAATATATATATATATATATATATATATATATATATATATATATATATATATTCAAGTTGTTATCATGGCATGAATCAAGGTTGGCCTTGCGTTGTATTAACTATATATTAAGCTTATAAATTTGTCCAATAGATCTCTGACATCGATATTTCTTAAACTTGGTACAAAATCAACATGTACCTTCATTATATGTGATCTTTTCCTTGTCTTTTTGATCCCTTTCTCTCTCACAGATCTTGCTCATTCACAGATTCAATAGATTAATATTCTTGTCAAAATACAAGAAAACTCTCTTACTTAGAGAGATTTATGATCAATTGGTCCACTACTTAGCTTGCAGACTCAGAAAATCCAAGAGCCTTTTGAATAATAAGTTACATTATAAATTAAATGCTTGATTTATTTTTCTTGAAATATTATTTCTTACTTAATAAGAATTATAAAAGTTACAATTGTTGGTTGATTAACGTTCACATAAGTAACTTAGTAGTGTTAGCAATTTTCAAAATAGATTGATTGTATAAAAACTTAAGAGCAGAAGGAATAGATCGAACCTCCAGCATAACAATCAAATTTAAATTCTTATTGTAATAAAATAAAGAATACCAAATTTTTTGAGGTTCCTTGATTAGTCTATCTAAACTTTATATGCATGAAAAAAATGGAATCTCATAGACTTTAATAAACTAGAGACCCTTATTCCTTAAGTCACACTTCATATCTATTTTCTTTCTATCAAAAAGGACATATAAATAGGAGAAAAAATGGATAGTTGTAACTCCACTTAGGAGTGTTTGGTTGCAAGGAAGTGGACGGAAGTAAGGAAATGAGGAAGTATAATTGCTCACTTCCCTATCTGTCCAAACACCGAAAAAGGAAATAAGAAAACCCCTTTTCCTTTTCTCTTTTATACAACAATTTCCTCACTTCCAGAGTGTTACAGTTAATTTTGTGGTCATGTAAATATCATTTGTAATAAGTTGTAGTACAAAACAGTTAATTTTTTGATCATGTAAATCTCACTTGCATTCTAATTACAATCTATTTTTTTATTTTTCTTACTTAATTTTTATTTTAATATTATTTTGCGATCAACTTTGTGGTCAACTCTTCCATTTCCACTTCCACGTTACCATCCAAACACCAGAAAAGACATAACATTTTCCAAACTACATTTCCTAACAACATTCAAACAGCGGAAAACTTACTAACCAATTCCCAAGTTTCAAAGAGAACTATTACCACTTTCTCACTTTCATCCTTAGCCAAACAGGCCCTTAATGTGTCTCACAGTTTAAAAAAAAAATTAGCTGTTAGTGAGTTTTTCATTATTTTTCTAACAGTCATAAAAATTAAAAATTAGTTATTTTATTTGAATAAAATAAGATCCAACAACAACAAGTAGAGGATGACTATGTGTTGTTAATTCTCGATGTGACCCATTCTTTTATTGTAAAAATTTAAATCTCTTGCAATTTTAAAATTAACCCTGAGATCTTTGAAAATTTTCTTTTTATTCTAGTATTTTGAGATTTAATTCCCGCAGAAAAAACGTTTTGAAAATGATTTTGTCATGTCAAGTGCATAGACGTGACCCTTGTTTGCTGTTCGGCCAAAACAGGCGATTTTTATCCCGGAAGAGGACAACGCTGCACTCGTGCACGACCGAGTGCTTGCGTCAGCACTGCGTCAGGTGGCATAACTTTAGTGGCTTCCACCGACTGACACCTCATCACGATCCCAGGCTCTGTGTCACCGTGTACCAGTGCCTATAAGCGCTCGCCACGTAACCACTTCTCGAATTTGGTGCCAGGTGGCACTAAATGAGAGGAGAAGAAAGGTGATACCGTACAGAGTGGGCAGCAGCGGATCATAGCTTCATCGCTCTTTAAACTCCATGGCAGCGACGAGGGAGTTTGAGTGCGAGGGCTGACCCACACCGAATTTTAAAAAACAACACCAACACTGTAAAAATGTAATTATAACTCTTATCAAGGACTTTCCTGAAAATTCAATCGACAAAATCGGATCTGAACTGATTTTTTTTTTTTTTTTTAAACTGCTTGGCAACTAGTATTTACTAATTGCATAAATATAACAAGCAAAAGACAAAGAATTTACAGTTAATTTCAGCTAAAATTTTTATAGTTTGTAAATTTTTAATGAATTTTGTTGATTTTTTTGCTTGCATCGAAATCTGACCGTTACCAAATTTCTCGCCGGGAGCCCAGGCTTCTATTCTTTCCCTCGATCCGATTTTAATTCTAACTTTCTCCCAGAGTTCAATAAAGATCTCAGAAACCCTAACCTGAGACCCTACACCCCTTGTCACCCTAAAATCTGAGCTTAATAAATCCCATAACCCCACACAAAGAGGCAGAGAGCGCGGTGTTGTTTTCGAATTGAATGCCAAAAAAAAAAAAAAAAAAAGGTGAGGTGTCAAAATCTCCCCTGATTTCGTATTCTGGCTCTATTTAAATTCCGGAATTTAATGCAGACTACCTGTTTGGCAAATTGCCCGATGCAGATTGCCCCTCCCAAATTCACAAAATTGCAGCTTGGCGCCTCTCTCCTCTCATTGACTTACTTTCTCTGTTCACAATTCGCAGTGATGACAGCCTTTCTTTAAGGATTAGAGTAATCCCCACCTCCCTCTCACCACCAGCACCACCAGCTCCTCCTCATCTTTGCCCGTTCGCCATTTTCCCTGTTTTTTTAATTTTTTGAAAAATATTGATAGAAAGTTCTCAAAGTTTTGGAAATAAGGCTCGTTTAAGAGATCCAAGGTCTCGGTCTGTGGACTAATCTGGATTTAGTGTTACTTAATTTGGTCAGGTCAGTTTATTTAGTTTTTATTTGGGTCTGTTTACTTTGTTTTATTTTTTGTATTTTTCTTATTGTTATGTGGTCTGGAAGTGGATCAGATCTTTTTCTGTGGGTATTTTCTGAGCTCTGCTGCTGTGTGTTTGATCTTGGTTTCAGGTGGAGGCAAATGGGCCTTTTGGGTTTGAGGGTTGGAGCAGAGTTAAGGGGGTAAGTTCTGATCTCTCCTTTTATTTTCTAATATTTTTTTTCTTGGATGCTAGTTTATTTGTTTCTATGAAATTTGTCATGTTTTGAGGCGGAGAGGTGATTGGAGATTGGTTTTTTTTGTTTCACTGAGACTTTTGAGATTCTCGGGTTTCAACTGGTTTCTGAGATGTTTTCTTGGTTGCTAGTTTCTTTGTTTCTGTCGTCTTTTGAGGCTGTGAGGTTGCTGGAGATGGATTTTGGTTTCAGTGAGACTTATTTTAATTCTTTTGGGTTTCAGCTGATTCTTGGCTGTGAGTAAAATTGCAGGGGTCCTTCTCTTTCTTTTGGACCCTCAAAAAAAAAAAAAAAAATCAAGATTCTTTGAGATTTCTCATATTTAGATTTTTTTTCTCTGAAACTTTTCCTTTTCAGATCATGATTGTTAAATTGTTTTGCTCTTGAGAGAATTCAGGGAACAAAGAAGTCCTCTTCACCGACCTGTACCCCCCTTGTTTTGACACACATTTATTGCTTAAACCTGGCAAGATATTGATGTCTTCAAAATGCCAAGAAAATTCTCTCCTGTGATATATATTATTTTTCTCTTTTTCTCTCCATGTCCAGTGGAGTATATGCATATTGATTTAATGCTAGATTCCAATTGGAGAGTTTGAGGTTTAGCTGAGGAAGACATTAGGTAATAAACCTATTCAGTTCCCAAGTACAAGTAATACGTTCCAATTAATGGAGAATTGGTTGCATTTTCAGGCATCACTGTATTATCACATCAATAAATTTGTTCAGAGTGATTGAATTTTGGTTTGGCTTTCAACCACTTTCTGGTTGGTATTTGGAGAATGCCCTGATCCGGCATCTCTCAGACGCCAGGCTGGAACTAATATCCACTTATAGAATTGTATTCATCTGGGTGGTTTGAATAATCAATATATCTTTGTTTCTGTCCTTGAATCTCTCTCGTAGTAAGCCAATGTGCTTCAACTGGTCTCAGAAATGTACTTGAATACAATACTACATCGTAGTGTCTTCATCTTGAGGATCTGAAATGTTATTTTGATATATAAATAGATAGCAGACAACATTTACCTTCTAAAGTTTACTCTGTGCTGTGAATTTGATATTCCATGCTTCCATCGATGATAAAGAAAAGCCTTTGCTTTTCTCTGTAGTAAAGTATGAGATTCAAATCCGCCTTTAGAAGTTTGAGAATAATGAAATAAATATGAACTCTGTACCTTCATCTGCTTGCATTGTTAATTTGATATACCATAGTTCCCTCAAAAATATGGAACAGCCTTTCCTTTCCCCTGTTTTAAAGCTTGAGCTTCAAAAAATCCACTGCACAACATGAGAATAGGACTTTTAATGTTATTCTTGTTAGAGTTTACTTTAACTTTACAGTTTGTATGTCTTTTTCAAATTCCCTCTGTCATTGCATTAGTTGGGGATTTATATTCATAGTGTTTTTTAAATTTTCACATATAATTTTTTTCAGCAGTTGAAACATACGAGCATTTTAACTACTCAGATGTGAAATCCCGACAACCAAAGCTGTGAGACTTCCAATTTTTCAGATTGAAATAATACTTCTTTCTTTCTACTTGTTGCCTTGTTGTCAATGCTTCCAATTAATCTTAGTTTGTCTCACAGTTCATTTCTTCCTTTTATGATTGTTGTGATGCAAGTTTTCACTTACATAATAGAAAGAAATTTCTCTTATGTGTATGGCATATTGTCTTATCAAAATAAACATTTATTAAGAACTTGTGCTTTTATTTTCGTACTGTTTTTTTTTTTTTTAATATACATACACGTGCCATTTATTTTGGAGATCTCTGGTGTTTTTTTTTTTTTGCTTTTCAACCAGTACTTATTGTGGCAGGTGTTTGATTCAAGATTTGCTCCAGTGGATGTAATACTACAAGCCATGAAACTTGGTAATAATTTGATTTACTGCATTCTGTTTTCTGCTGGAAATAGTTGTATTTTCACTGTTGCCTAAACCATTCAATTTTTCAATTTTTTGGGACACTCTTGACACGTGGACACTTTGTGGACACTCCACTGACAGTTTAAGGACACTTGAAATACACATCAAGTTATCATATTGAGATGGACCAACCCTTCCAAGTCAATATTAGTGCTTTCATTTGAAAGATTCAAAGTCTGCAAGTAATGGCCTAAAGTGATTTAGTCAAACTTTGGCCCCTGTTGTAAAGTTCACACATATACATAAACATATTTGTGGATATATCATATCTATCACACAAGCTGTGTCCCCAGGTCAACCTTTGGGAGTTCCCATGTCGAACACATGGTGGATGTTGTGATATTTTGTGACTTAGTAATGTTTGTATCCTTTTTCTTTAAATTTTTTGAATGAGTCATCATATGCTGATTGCTGCCCTGCTCACCAATTAGGCATTAATTTCCATTACATTTTGAAACTTTGATATTTTTATTTATTTAGTCATATGCATTGAGGATCAAATGTATATAAGCAACCAAGTCATAACTATTATCCGTTTATCCTGATCATGTACCCGGATGCTAACAGACTTCTTCCAGGTTGTCAATTTTCAACATGTACCATGATTATATTGTCCCACTAATATCAATTCAATATTTATCTATCATTTTAGATGCTACTTATTATTGTATTAGATTGATAAATTTGATTTCTATGGAGTCATCTTGGAAAAGCACTATTTTCCTTTCGTGAAAAATTTGCTCAAAAGAAATACTGTGTTTTCAGTATATTTACAACTTATATTAGTCTAGCTTCGCATAAAGAAAATATTCTGTCACAAATAAAGTGATATAATTCTTGGTAAATAATAGTTCTGTTCCATAACTCAACCACTTGCACCTTATTGATTTAATGTTGTTGGAATAATCAATTGATCTTCTTCTTCTTCGTCTTCTTCTTTTGTTTTCTTTGTTATTGTTATTGTTATTGTTTTTTTTTGTCTTGGGAGGGGAGGGGGTGATCCATGAAGGTCCTGTAGATTACTTGATTAAAGCATCCTATCCAACAAATGAAGAGATAAGAGATAATTTTTTTTTTTTTTTTATGGGTGGTGGGACCATTTCTTATGAGAAAACGAGCTTTAATTGTTACCTCTATGTATGGTACCATTATAAATCAAAACTTAGATTTTAAGCATATCCTGTGATTGAACTAGTTCTTTTTCAATATATTATTCTTATATTTTTTAAATTAAATAATTTTCTATTTGTACATTATTTTGCCATTTAGATTAAAATCCTAGCTCCACCGTTGGCCGACAAATTTAAGGTGATTAATTAATACACTTATGGCTCCTTGGTTGCATGAGGTTAAATTGCTTGAACATTAAGTTACCTTTTATGCGCAAACTGGCCTACCAAGTTTTATGGAAAGGTTCTCTGCTTTCAATAATTTTCTTACCAAGGAATTAATGGAATCCTGAATGTGTCCTTTAAACATTAAATTCAGAAGCAGAATATGATTATTATCAATAGTATGTGCTGGATGTCAAGATGGGTTAGGAATTTTTGGACTTATTCTGTGATTAATTTTAGTCAATGTACTGTTGATGGATTTTCATGGATAATCTTTGCTTTTGGTGAAGATCTTCCCACCATGTAGTGTCATTCTTCTTAACCACGTTTATACAACAACAAACAACAAAGCATTTAACCACTCTTATATATATTGACGAAATAAAGGCATGTTCGATAGATTCTCCCTTTTAACTTCAACTTCATACATTTTGAATATGAGATTCAAAAAAAATGTACATTTGTATTACTAGGAATTTCTTCTTATTTGTGTTGTGCTGAAAATTTTCCTTCAGTTGGTTACGTGTAACCTGAAAATTCCTCTTCATAGCTGTATGCGGATGAAGAATGTTACTTCTTTTAGAGGTACTTTGGTAGCAAATCTGCTGGGTGAACAGTAATGATGCTAAGAAGTTACACAATCAGATAATAGAACGAATGGCAGACCTTCTACTTTTGGTTTATTTCTAGAGAAGAAATTAGAAATTTTGTTTTACCAATTGATACCTTAAATAGTTATTCTGCTTCTAAATGTTTGTTGAACATCGTCAATATGGTCAATGGGCATCACATCTTTTTTTCCCTTAATCCCATCATTTTTATGTCTATTTGTATTAATAAGAAATAGTGTCTCTTAGATCATTAAAGCTGAAGAGAATCCTGGCTAATACCGCCTTTATTGAAAATGTGCTGGAATTTATTGAAAATATATTAGCTTATAAACTTCTTTTGTCTTAGTTTTCGTTATTCTGTTGCAATTTGTTAGCTTTATAAGGTTCCTTAATTATCTAAATGGATAGTATTTTTCAGCCTATAAGTGGTACTGGGGTGCCAACATGACTACCTCTATTTTATGTCATTTCCTCTTGCTGCCACATGTTTTCAGATAGGCAGGTTGTAAGTTTTTTTATTTGCATTTTAGAAAATTAATGTCCAAAGTACAACATATGTATTAATCGAATGATGTTAAATTGCATTGCCCTCAGTGCATGAAATATCCTCATTCTGTATTTTGTTGGTTGATTAAACTTAAGGCTGAAAAGAACCAGTATTTATCTTGTGTTCTCTTTTGACAAGTCAGACATTTACTTCTTTTATCATATATTACATCGCAGAAATATGTTTTGGACTATGAATATCTTTCAAGATTTTATCCTTATGTGAGGTGATAGGTGGTTCTTTTGGTCTATTAGATTAATTCTGCTGTTTACTGTTGTAAATCTGCATCAGCCTTGAGTAATATACCGTGATTTAGCATATTGGCACTAAATAATTGATCAGACATTCATAGTTCATTTCTTTAAATATTGGGGAGACTTTTCTATATGCTGCCACTGACTTTCTTGCATAACCTAATCCTGTCTTTTGTTGGATAGATTAAATTTTAAGGCCAAACAACAAATCAATATTTTGCCTTATTTTTATACAGATGCATCAGGTGTTTTACTTCTTTCTCATCATATATGAGATATCAGAAATATATTTTAACTATGAATGTCTTTCATGATTTTTTTTTCCTTATAAGAGGTGATTGGGGTCTTATGTTAGATTAATTTTGCTGTTTAGTGTTGTAAAATCTGCATCCTCCTTGATAATATATCTTGATTTAGCACATTGACACTAAAAAAGTGATTGATCAGATACTCTATTTTTCGTCTGTTTAACAGAAAAAAACTGCTCTTCACTCTTCATTCTTGTTAGTATTTAGTCCAGATTCAGGATAGATCAGTATATTTGCTCATATTGATATTCCCATTTGCTCATAGTTATACATCCATCTTGATTTATTGTGTTGGGGAAATAATGTATTATCATGTTAAGATGAAAACGGCAGTGACATTATTTTCATTGTTTCTTATTGATATTGAACGCTTAGACAATCTCTTGTTGCTTGCAGATTCTGAATCACCACACACTTGTCCTCCTCACGAGCATGACACAAAAGTAATTGTTCATAATGACACCCCTTCATTATTGCAAAAGACAATCATTTCATGATTGATATGTTAAATATAGATGAGCAGGCTCTGAATGAAGGAAAGCATGGTCTTACATCACCTATTGAGAGAAAGAGTGCCAAAGTCACAAGCCCACCTAAGAAATACTTGAACTTCAAAGATTCTTTCAATAGAAACAAGACTGATCAAAGTAGGGAAGCTCCGTATTCTGCTCCCTCTGGTTTTGAAATGGTTGTAAAAGAAGATCTCTATACTGATAAGATTATTACTAAAGTCGAACTCCCAGAGATGAAAGTTTGCATTGAAGAGGATCCCTGTCACATTGTCAAAGACATATCTATTGACAAAGGGGTACAATCCTCTGACATAAGTTTGATAGAAAATGATGTGGTTCGTATAAAACCTTCTATATCCAAAGAAACTCTTGACAATGGACACAATGATTCGTCTAGTGAAATGGCAAGCTCTGCTGGTCCAGATGATTTGAAATACACTGTATGTAACAGTCCTCTTATTATCGTTGACAAGGATCAAGCAGATCTAGCATCTATTCTTCATAATGGTTTTGATGGGAGGGGCTCTTCTGTGGGTTCATTTGACAGTGGAGTCAAGCTACATACAACTGCATCAGTGGTAAGCAATATATCAACTAAGATCACTGAAATTCCAGCAGATCAAGCTTCTGTTTTTTATAATGATTCTAATGGGAAGGGCGGTTCTGTGAGTTCATTCAATAGTGATGGTAACCTAGATGCAACTGAATCAGTGGTAAGTAATATATTATCCAAGGTCCTTGAAAGTCCAGCAGTTCCAGCTTCAGATGCTCATAACGAATGTGATGGAAAGGTTTCTCCTATAAGTTTAATTTACCGTGGAGGCAAGCTAGATACGTCTGAGGTCAGTCCAGCAGTTCCAGCTTCAGATGTGCATAATGAATGCAATGGAAAGGTTTCTTCTGTAAATTCAATTTACTGTTGGGGAAAGCTAGATACATCTGAATCTGTTGCAAGTAATACATCCGCAGAGGTTACTGAAACTTCAGCAATTCCGGCATCTGATGTTCATAATGAATGTGTTGGAGAAGGTTCTCTGAGTTCAATTGACTCAGGAGTCAAGCTAGATACTTATGAATCAATTGCTGCTGAGTCCACTCAAAGTCAGTTGCGTTCTTTACAAAAGATCACTACAGATTCATTGCATGGGGAGTCGTCCCATCTGGTTTTCTGCAATGATGAGAAACAATCTGTTGATGGACAGAAGTATAAGGTAACCAAAATACCTGCTTTCATAAATGTTTTTCTTTTTATTTATTTTTACGGCTTTTCTTTTCTTGTTTCTTCTTGGTAGTTGTTTCTGATTGCGGGTGTATTTCTATTTCTGTCTCAGGTGGGGAAATTCATCCTTCATTTTATTGTAGTAGGCATACAATCTGGTTCTATTTAGGTCGCCAAGTGATATTTCTCATTTCAACATAATAGCTTATTTTAAAAGTTGACTGATTAATTACTGATTTAGTATGTCAGAATGCAACTGTATCTAATCAAAGGAGAGGTCTTTTTTTGGGTGGGGGTGGTGGGGGGGGGGGGGGGGGTGGGGATTTTAGGTATGAGGTGTGAACCCAATAAGAATGATCTTTCCCTACCCTTCTCATTTTGAGATGGCATCGTTTAAGTTCTATACCACGATGTTGGGACTAGGGAAGAGATAGTTTCTAAAATAGAAATATGAGAAGAAGCTTTAGAGTCTTTAAGGATTTAGAAATAGCATGAAAGCATGATATGTAACTTGGGCAAAGTTACAAGTAGGAAAAGGTGGATAGTTCACACTCTGGGTGAATGAATATTTCATGATGAGGGAGAGATTAAGGAGAATACAAGAAAAAAGAATGCAACTGTAACTAATCAAAGGAGAGGGGGTGGATGTTGCGACGGAATGATATGCTGTGATACCAATTATTATGGATCGATGCAGCAAAAAAGAAAATTCGGATCGACGTGCAACATGAAGAAAATAAGATATTCTGAAGTAGAGTGCCACCACACAATTTAACATTGTTCCACCGATCAAATAGATCATGTGTACGTTCACGGAAAAAATGGGAGAAACTTTATTAATTTTGGGGGAATACAATAAGAAATACTCACATCTCTCGCTACGAAGATTATAAGCCCTTTGATGGTTGCCTAAAACATCGAATCTTTATAGCTAAAACTTCTCTCATGAATCTCTCACTAATTTCTTTTGTTCTCTACATCTTTGAAGGCCACCTCAAGGAGTTATTTATAGACTATAGGATCATCCTAGTCCTATACAAACTCCAGCAATATGAACAATACCGCCTTAGAAAGAAGAAAACTCGAGTTCAACTTAAACTGCAATCAAAATCACAAAAGAAAACTGCCAGCAACGACGTTAGTTGACTAATCCAAATTATTAGTCCACTAATCATGCTCATTACTCTCGATTATACAATCGACTATTGAGATGTACCCACTTTCTGTATGCATCATTAGTCGACTCCTGAAATGTCATTAGTCGACTAATTCTTAATTAGTCAACTACCATTTGCCATTAGTCGACTAGCTTATGCACAAACTGTGTAAACCTGTATGTTCTTGATCTCTGAAGCTTCATCTACCTTCACGACGTATTTCAGTCATAATCCTAATAATCTCTCCCTTGATTTGAATATGTCCAAGTCTGAGAATAATCATCATGCTCCATGTGCTCATTTTAATATACAATTGAACAATTCTTGAATTCATCTCCATCTCACTCCTTCTCTATAACCCCCTCATAGGGTTCACAACTTGATTAGATCGAACAACTTCAGGCCCGACTCGAACTTGATCACCCAATGTTTTCTTGATCCACACAAGATTTATAAGAATTTGCTCCACCATTGGAGTAATGATTTGGACTTTCTTGTTGTGCGCCGGCGCTGCCTAGTCCCAATCTATCTTCAGGGTAAAACTGAACAGCCGAACTCGAAATCATCATAGTCTCTGATTGTTCCACAAACTCAGATCTTGAAGCTGATATAACTGCAATCCACCAACTGTAATCTCTGAATTTCGAAACATGTAAACATTCCCGACACGCTCGGTCTGAAACTTCACATGGGCATCTTTGAAAACTTTCATAAGATCACATTCAGAACTGGAATTGAATCATCATAATGGCTCCAAGAAATGAGATTGTACCTTGATTCGGGAATATCGAATGCCTTGAAGAGTAGCGATGCATCCATCATGAGAACGAAACTGAATTGTTCCTTCGCCAATCACTTTGCTCGTAGTAGAATTTCTCATGAAGACTACTCCATTTGAGCTAAAGTATATGAGAAGAACATCTTATCAGAACTGATATGCTGTAAATATCCAGAGTTAATAGTTCATCTTTGCGAATTTTCTCTGTTACCCGACCGAACTGTCTGTAACAGATAGAACGTCATACTTATATTCATTCCTTCAGCCAGTTAAGTGGTATTAGTTTCTTGTTGTTCTTTTTTGCGAGTTCAACAGTCAGTTCGATTATCCCTTATTCTGACACCAGTTGCACAACAAATTCTTGTGTTTTAGGTTACCCGTGAAACTTTCATTATTACTCTTCTCCTTTGTAAAAAATTTCTTGGAATCATTGCGATGAGAACTCCTCCGTCAACTTCTTGTCAATTTTGTCCTTGTTTGACTAAATGTTATTTGACTTTATTTGACTTTGATAGTTGATTTGCCTCCATAGGTAGCTTCACTAAAGCTCTTGTATGAAGAAGATAAATAACAAAGTAATAGAAGTGTTGATTCTCATCTTCTATCTTAATCTCTTTCTATCTAACTCATTGATAATAGAAGTAAAACTCTGTGATGCGAGACTTGATAGGTGAACCTTCATGCATGCGGAGAAAAAGAGACACTACTTGAGAATCACCAATTCGCTGACTTCTTCAGATAATGATCCTGTAGTCGCTCCCACAGTGAGGATATTGTTTTCTCTAAAGAAAACTCATATAACACTTCATCCGTCAAGCAAAACTGAATAGCGAGGCTT